>VYZW01050177.1:9032-26347 GCA_013401315.1 Balaeniceps rex
GTTTGCCTTTGTAATCTGGGCATATCATTAGGTCTAGGTTCTTATGGAGCTGAGGTGAGCCAGCCTCCTGCAGGCAGTTCACTTCATAGGTTCTCTCCTTCAGAATAAAGGTAATACACAGCCTTATCTGTACGTGCTATAATCTTCCTGAGGCAGAGGGATTGCAGCCTAGAGTCTCAAAGGTGTGTATGTGGGCATCTGCCCAGCATTGCCCTGCTTAACTTTCAGGAGTGCTGCCACACTGCCTGCAAAATATCCTTATCTGAGGAAAGACCCTCAGAAAGCAACAGATGGAGGAGAGCTGGGCAAGAGACAAATGCAGATGAACAAGGCATCAGACTTCCTTCTGCCTAAGCTTACCCATTGTGACTACTCTCCCATTAGTCACTTAAAATGGACAGTTTGCTCAAGTAGGTGGGGAGTTTCCCACACAGGAGACACAAAAATCCACAACTTTCTATCACAGAAGAACCCATAAGGCCATGGGTAGCATATGTATTTGAATCAGGCTTGGGTTCAAATATCTGGGTTGGTGCAGGCACTTGAAAAATGCTCATTTCTCACCTGAGCACTTTACCAACCAACCTGCTGGCTACTCTTGAGTCACAGTTTCCCCACTTCTCTGACAGTAGTTGTTCCCCTCGGCAACATTCTATGGATAAGAGAGTGAACAAAAGAGATTGTTTCTACGGCACAGTGGCTTAGGTCAGCAGTGTTGGTACTGAGGCTGAAGTCTCTACTCCAATATTTAATTACCAAAAAAAGTTGGAACAACTCCAACAGGAGAGGTAAAAACATTTCCACCAGCATATCTATTACCACAGTGATTATGCCCTTCTGATGGGATCTTGAACCACCAAATTCAAGTCTCAGCTATAATTTAAGCAGAGCAGGACTTTGAATCTGGTGCTTCCATCCTAGAAATAACAGTACCTAAATTTTTGATTCATCAGAACATGTACAATATATATGCTGATGCTACTGTGCTAAGCATGTATCTATTGGCAGTCTGCAGCCACCTTAGATGTGCTCTCCATACACACACAAGGCTGGGCCCAGCTAAGGAAACAGATTCATTTTGAGGAGGTTTTGCCTTCAGTCTTAAATCCAACACAGTAACAAGGGGATGATGTGAGTGTTTTGTGAGTTTTGTCAATGTCACCTGGCAAAAAAAGCCCAGAAAGCAGTTCAGTGACGTATTTGAGAACATCAACAGCTGTTACGCACATGTAGGGCAAGTTGCATATATTTGTACTGTGCCTAAGACAATGGCTCACAGATCCTAGGAAAGGTTTTGAATACTCTTGTTTAATGAATTTGGAGAAGCTACTCAGAGTTTCAGTAGCAACTCACATTTCGTAGAATCTAATTTGCCTCTGAGTGCCATGAGCACAATATGACAGTCTCACCATGTGGCCTATCATCATGCAATTTCTTATGAAGGGATGTAGAACAACATGCTTGGAAACCTCTACATTGTCTTTAGGAGCCATTCCCAGAGCTGCTGGAGCAACAGCTGTGGAAGCTTACGTCTGGGTCCCAGTGACAGAACAGGAGCTGAGCAAGTCACTGAGGTCATTTAAGGGCAGGAGTTATTTAAGGTTGGATGCAGGAATTTATCTTGGAGGGGGTAAAATAAGATTTCTTCAAACTGAGCAATATTTTTCAATAATTTACCATTTGTACTTTGGCCTACAGAAAGATAATACTTTTGATACAGGTGAAGAAACATGATCTCATTGGAGATACTGGAACTCATACTAGAGTTTTATGGGGTTTAATTTCTCACTGGAACCAGGGCTGGGATGATAAGTGTTAATGTATTAAAGGTTTACATACCTGAGAGGTATAAGGCTTTCCTACCTCACGATCTGATTTTCCATTCATTCACTCTTCTTTTATGTTGATCACCATGCTCTCCATGTTTCTCTATTTTATGTAAAAGAATTAAATCCTTGCAATAAACATTTCCAAATCTTCATTCATCAGTCCATTAAATGCCCTCTTGTTAACAGACAAATGTCTTACAGAACTGGATTCAAAACAGACAGAAATGGCTTCTAAGAATATTAAAGAAAGTAAGAAAAGCAAACACCAGGAAAATTTCAAGAGTTCAGAGCATCAGTCCCAAAAGTAGGAAGAAAGCAATGCAGTACCCCATCTTTAACAAAAGAAATCATTTATCACAACACTTAAATGAATTAACAAGCCACACCTGCATCAGAATGGCTGTGACAATGTGGGATTCCCCTGCTAATGTGGGATTAGTTTAACCAATTTAGAGTACAAATTAGAATAAAAGGGTGTCTTGCATGTTCAATTGCTATGGAGGTCCAAGGCAGGGGGGAGAAATAGCTGTGAAAAATGCTCTTTCAGCAGCAGAAAAGGCAAGGTTACACTGGGTACAAAGAAGCCCCACTGAATACAAGGCTGGAGAATGCTCCACTACACAAGCAGGAAGGTTATTTCCAAACACAGCATTATTGATCTTCAAATTCTATCTTCTCCAATGACTTTTTAAATCTCTTTTTTGCTGATATGTCTTTCCCCAGTGAGATTTGCATATTGTGGAAACGTTTCAATAGGGAAACAAAGTGTACCATGCTGGGACACAGAGCATTTAACCTGGGAGCGAGCAGCATTCCTTGGCAGAGCTTACACATATCCACTGCAGAGTGGAAAGCTGGAAGCACCTAATGCCCGAGGCAACTGGGGACTTTTCCTGCCCCAGTGCAGCCTTGCACCCAATTAACAAAATGTCATCATTTAATATTCCCAAGTAATTTCTATATATCCTTCTTCAAAAAAAAGCGCTTCCTCCCATGCTGCTGTTCCTTTCTCAGGTCCTTGAGCCACTGCTCATGCTGGGACTGAAAAGGCAGCTGAGAGAAACAATTGAGCAAGTAACATGATGAAGGAACAGAGAGGGAGGTTTTATTCCCATTCTTTATAAATATTGGCAGGTAAAAAAGAAGAATAGTACAAATCAAAATGTAGCAAAGGGAATATGTATTTGAGGAGACACAGGCACCACAGTGAGGAGATTCTGTTTTTATCTTTTCTCTTTAATACCTTTCATAGTTTATCGAATGTACTCAAGCAATGTGAAGTCAACGAAGGGTTTATAAAGAAGGGACAGTTCTCCCGTCTTCAGATGTGACTGACCACCTTACAAAATTATTTTAAAAACTTAGGTATTTTAGCAAGTCCTAAACAGAAACACATATTTAAATTTAGGCCTGTGCTTAAAGCAGGTTGTTTTGCTAGGGTCCAATGTCTGAATCAAAAATCAGAAAAAGAACTCAAGTGCATATATATAATTTGGATTCATATTCAGATTAACTAATTTCAACTGCTTTTTATAGGTTAAAATGGTAAAGAAAAAGAAGAAATACTGCTTGCCCAAGCAGATACAAAGATTAAACATATTAAGTCCACAATCTACAAATAAAAAATAGACTCCTTTCCAGAAGTTACAGCAAGTTCTTTAGCATATTTAGATGCAGGTATCGAGAAGTAAAACTACATCAGTTACAGTCACTGTTAATTTCAAAGGACAAATGCATGGGATTTTACTTCTGCACATACTATTGCAATTGTATTATTTATTTAATTAGTATTAAAATATAAGCTAATTATAACAAATTCAGTTCCTTAGCATGTGTCTACACTTCAGCACGCTGCCCAGTGTAAATATGAGCCAGCTTGCCTGCCAAGAACAGTCTGTCTACTTCAGCCAAGAAGTGGGGCAAACAAGCTCTGCTGGTACAGATAGGCACTTTCCAGCCTCCAACCTGGCTTGCTTATAACAACTTTAGATTTTACTATATCGCACTGTTGCTGGCAGTGTTGACATACCCTCATTTTTAATAACTCTGCAGACAGCAAGAAGCCATCAGCAAAACACACCGTGGCTCTCAAAAACAGCTTCAGAGCTGTGAGCTGCTAGTGAATAGCAGTCTCTGTGAGAGGAGCATGATTTATAATCGGTATACAGAGCCCCTGTCATTAATATTCATGCTACATATCCCAGAATAAATAGGAGATGCCAGCCTGATCCAAAGCCCTCTGAAACTGATGGAAACCTTTCCATTGACTGCAATGGGCTCTGGGTCAAGCCCCAAGCGTCCAAGTGTGTTTATACCTTTTAAAAAAGAAGGAATTCACTCTCCGCATGTTTCAGTCCCTCACATTTATTGTCAGCAAATCTCTAGCAAAAGAATGCCTTCCTCTGCAATGGGACTCTCACTGAAGCCAGTAGGAGCTATATATACAGAGACTGAGGACATAATCTCAATGTAAAACCAATAACAAATCGGAAAGAAACTTGATTTTGAAACCACACAAGACAAAATTTAGTGAGAAAGCAAATCTTTCTTCGTAAGAAGTACAAAATAACTCAGGTTTTATATACCTGCAGGTTAAGAAGGAAATTTTCAATGAGGCACGTTGAACCTTCATAATACATGTTAAAAAAAACACTCATGTGAATCTAATACCATCTTCCTTAAACACTGTAATTATAGCCTCCAAGGGTAAGTACACGAATGGTAAATTAAATATGGCCATTTAAATTATTTTATGCAAAGCAAAGATTTTTTTAACTTATTAAAGGAATTTAATACTACTTATAGGTGTCCTTGTTAAATGCAGATTGACAATGAAGTTAAAGAATAAAACCTCATTTATTTTTATGCTACTTTATAAATTTTCTGAAGTCCAAGTCCTCTCACAATAATGTACAGTAATTGGATTAAAACTACCTTCAAATACTTTCCACCACATCTTTTACACGAAACATCTTGCAAAACCCACAATGTCTACATAATCATTTTACAGTGATTATCAAAAAAATACTATGGAATTAAATAAAAGTGGATTGATATGGATTCTTCTCCCCAAACAATAAAATCCTAGCACCATACAAAATACCATGATTTAAAACTGAGTGCTGGCTCTCCTTCTCTCTCTTTCTTTCATTTTAATAACCAAACAAATTATTTTCCAAAGCACGACTGTTAATATGCAGATTGGTTTCCACAGTAGTTTTCAACAATCTTTTTTTTTCTTGCATTTTGCTTCAAGAAGAAAAATACAAAGTAAAAAAAAAGAACAAGGAAAAAGATACAGGAAATAAAGTCCTAACGTCAATTAACAGTGAGTCCCCACGGAGGCAAAAGTGGACATTTCACGACGGATGGTACTGAAAGGGGAGAGCTCCAGTTCTGTGGTGTACTCGTTGTCATTGTCATCACTTGTCACTGTTGAAGACTTCTGGATGCATTCATCACAGCAGCAACAGCAACACTCCATAAAGGCCCGGCTGAAAGGTTTACAGAGACAGAAAAGGAGAACCGGGGTAACACAGGACTTAAAGAACAAAAGGAACTGACTAATGAGATGGAGAAGGTCCATAGTCTGCCGAGAGACCCCTGTGGACATGTAGGCAGTCACAATGTTGCAAATGTTTTCAGGAATGATGCAAAACCCATATAAAATGGTCAAAGCCACCACTGTGCAGTTCATCTGACTTTCCAGCTGAATTTGTCGCTTGTTCCCCCTTGTGCAAGCCTTTTCTGCCCTCCTGATTTTCCTCGCTGTTACCAGAGAGCAGGTAATAGTGAAAAGGGTAGGCAAACAAAAATAGCAGCCAAAGTACCACCAGAGTCTTGCCCCGTCATAAGTGAGAGCTAACACATAGATGGTGTCAGGTAGCGTGGTGGATATCTTCACCACGCACCGCTCCCCTGGTGGGCTGCCGCTGTATTCGGGGTCCTCCTTTGCCAGCTGGCGCAGCACAACCTCCGGCAGGGCCAGCAGCAGCGCGCCCACCCAGATGACGGCCAGCTTGGCTGTCGTCGAGGTGCAGTTTTCAATCATCTCATAATACATCTGCACATTGGTGGCGGCACGAAACCGGTCAATGCAGAGGGCGCACAGTGTGAATGTGGTGACTCCGAGAGAGGCTACCTAGGAAGGAGAAAAAGGAATGCAAGTTATTACAGGTGCTGGGGGGGGGGGAGCAGGGGAGGAAAAAACAACAACAAAAAAGGACAGCTACAAGGTTACAGTCCATTATTCAGCAGAGAGTGGGAAAACTTCATCTCCTTCAAAAGTCCCCTTGTCCCCTGTTGATGGCAGTCTTCCTCGAGATGGAAGATGAAAGCCTGAACTCACACAGGCTGAAGAGGGAATTAATTTATTGTACATTGGATGAAGGCTCTTACCATTGAGCTGTTCTCTGGAAGAGGTTTATACTCTTTCATAGTTAGAGAGAGCTCAATTTGTACTCTGAAACCACCATCAATTCTAGCTCCTTGACTGACAAAGGCAAAGGAAAACCTAGTTCAGGGGTATCAGTGTAGGAGACAGTTAAGCACCATGGTGCTGAGCACCATCAAAAGAAGCATCACAGACAGAACTTAGCTTCCAGTGTTTGCTGAACTATCATCCAGCATGCATCCCGAAAGAGTATGTCCTTCTGTTTTTCTGCCTACAAATATTTTTTTCAGTTTGGTGTCATCCTCTCCTGGAGACCCATGCAAGCACCTGTGCAATACTGAGTGGAAAAAAAATTGAGAAACTGACCAATATGTAAAACTAAACCCTTTCCTCCCCACCATTTTTCTAAGGGGTATTTTTCAGAAAGATCAGTTCCACCACAGGGGTTCAAATTTAAGTCAAAAGGGGAGAGATGGGAGAGACTTCCTTCAGCAGAAGTATGAACTTATGCTCACATCACATGTTCATCAAGCATGCAGGGGAGCATAACATTGAAACCTTCCATATCTACAAAATTTAGGAACCCTGTGGATTAGGCATCTACTCAATGTAGTAGGGTCCAACAACTGTTTTTATGGACTTAGGCTTTTAAGGGAAATTTTGATGGGATGTAGGCACACAAAGTCATCTCGTACTGTGACTTCAAAGAGACTGTATCTGAAATCTTCAAACCTCCAGAGCCTGTGCAAAACTGACCTTCACTGTAATAGTTAGGCTTTAATAATCTATCTTCAACACTTCATTTAGAAAAAAATCACAGGAAAATCTAGGCTTAATTTCATAGGAAACATCCTGCGGGAGAGTGTACTGCAGGCCAGGAGAAATGGCAGAAGTTTCGTTGTTTACATGATTTAAAGATGGATTGGACAGAGCTCTCAATTACATACTGTAAGGAGCAAGTACAGAGCAATGCATATGTTCTTTAGCTTTAACAACCATCGCTCTATGCATGAATAGAAATCTTGTACTGTCATGATACATACATTTCCTATCATTTTATCCTGTTTATAATTAAATTTCCTAAAAAGAAGTTTGCAAGACGACTATATACGTTTTGACCTATTCCTATTTCCAATAAATTCAACTTCTGTTCAAATTCAAAGCAGAACTCCCATTAACTTCAATTAGAGAAAGATGAGGTGCCCTGTTGCATTCTAATTTATTTATTTTCTTGGGTTTGCATGCTTGTGTTATGCTGAAAATGTGTTGATGCAGAAGAAAATAAACTGTTAAATATTCCTAATAAATGTAAAAAACGCTTACTTTTATTATGAATAAACCACATGTCTGTGCAATTAACTTGGAAATCTAGGGTAGTATTAGACAGTTCACTATAATTTTGCTTACCCGAATTTGATGTGCAATGATATATTTAAATTTCATATAGGTAGATTTTAAAAAATACTTTCCGATTTCCACCATAATTTTGAAATATTCCTGTTTATGCATCTCTTGTAAAAAGTTCTGCAAAGATAGATAGTACAATTATATAAATGTATCATTAATTTTGGCCCTCAATATTTAATGGCCATATCAGATTGCTAAAATTGAATATCACTGAAAAATATTAGGCACTTGGGATTAGAACTGTCAGGCATTGGCTTAGCTGGAGAATTCTTTGAAGCAGCTTCCTAAAGATGGAATGAGTAAGATGCAATCTCTTACTAATTAACTTGCAGGAATATTTGATGATGACAAAGCAGTACCATAAACATTTTTAATAGGCAAACCAATTGATTTAGGAAGTTAAACTGTCTGACAAGATTCAAAGAAAGCTTGGTAAATACAGCGAAAAATAAAAACAATTAAAGAAAAATTAGTTACATGGAAATCTTAATGAGCAGTGATAAACTTAACTAATAAAAGATAATTTTCATGTATCACTGCTGAGAGTCAAATTTTTAAATTCAAGACTAGCGACTTTGTTTCCAAAACATTTAAATGTGTGTGCAGTCTTCAAATTCCTTAGGGTGACAGCAAAACCTTTAGCCAGAACATCCAACATGAATAACAAAATGGTCAGGACTCAGCTTTCTACAATTATGGAAGACAGGGAAATAACTGAGATTCAGGAATGAATAGGGATTGAAATAAAAATCAGCAGAACAGAAGAAAATCTGAGCTTTTGTACATTAACATTTTCCCTCTCAGCTCTTACGTGAGCCTCTCCCCCACCCCCAATGCACACGCTTTTGTTGCTTTAGCATTTCATTGCAAACAGGCTATTATACAGTGGCTAAGACATTAAAACTCTGCAGCTGTTAAGGCTGGACTAATGAAAGAAGACATGCCTACCATGAACAAACATAACCTACGGGGTTCCTGTCATATTAATTGACCAACAACTTGGAGGTTTAAGACAGTGAAATAGAGCAAGAGGAAACAACTAAGAACAGTGGCAGCCGGCTTTGAAAACTCTCCTGTGGATTTACTGATGAAACAAGCTAAACAAAGCTAGTATTTCTCTGGAACAGGCAATGGTTTCCTACTTTCAGCAGATTAATGGAGTTAGTGATGCCATGGAAAAGCTTGCAGAAAACAAACACACACTCCCAAGCAGATGAACGGGGATTCACTCTGGCTGACTTGCTTAAAGGCAGTATAGCAATTTAAGAGTCTGATTACCTACCCCACATTGCAGGCTATGAGTAATAGCCAGCAAAATCAATGGGTGCTGCTCACAACCTATGTGGGCGAGAACTGGGACATGCATTCTGCATGTCCACACAATTTCAGTTTAGGGGCGTTTCTTCATACCAGTCATACTAATAATTAGGGTTAAGCTGAAAACGTGGAAGAAGCCAGAGAAGTTTCCTTTTTAATCTGTTACATTGCCCTGAAATAACCACAGAACAAAGATAATTCATTTGATGGGGAGTAGGTAAAGGACAAATTAACAAATCCTAAAGTGGCACAAAGCTGCATGGAGTTTAATGGTGCTCTTCTTGTTGTAACAGCTTATTTTCTGATATGCTGATATGCTGTTGTGGTCTTAATTCCAACAACCTGGCAGGAAATGAGGCAAGGCAAGGGTGAGTCAGGCTCAGTAGTTTTTGATCACCACTTAGCTGTCTGATTTATTTCCATATGGTCCCTATGAAGATTCAGGATGACACCAGTTTGCATCTTTCTCTTACTAGATGATATCAGAGGAGTTCCAAAGTTTCTAACTGAACGACCACCAATCTGCTTTGAGGAGGTGGTGAACTAATCCCTGCTTTGAGGAGGCGCCCACACCTTTGGGCAGAGAACCACTGTTGAAGGGATTACCAGCTACAGCATACACACACAAAAGAAGACATTATTGCTACAAGAAGAGTCTCTTAATACTGTTGCTCCTTTAAAAGCATTGACAGGGATGTTAATGGGCACCATGATGCTCCTTCAAGACACTGCATAAACCTTTGGTCATTAGCTCACCAGCTGTTAGTCAACTGTGTCAAAATTCATTTGAGCAACCGAGGCCAAAGAGAGCAACAGTAAACTCATGAAATGCTCAGCTTAATTGCATCAGTTCTCCTCTCCATCCCTCCAACATACCCACTCCCCTTTCACAAACTTTAACAATTACCAAAATGTTCCCAGGCCTTCCCTGGCCTGTCCTACTTCTTCTCCTGGCTGTGGTCCCACAGCTCTTGGCCCTGGCCTCTAGGAGCAGAGCCTCTGGCTGACCAGGGAAGCAGTGCAGATGTAGTACAGTGAGCAATGCCAGTGGAAATAAGACTCTGAATTCTCTCTCACTAATATCTGCTTGACTAGATAAAGGTACTGAAAACAAAACCAGAAACGAGATCAGAAAAGGTGACTTGGGTGAAAAGGTCAATGAAGACCAAATTCTGTAAGTGAATATAAAGAGAGGTTGGGTCACTCAGTCCAGTAAGATGAAGACCAAGAAGTGATATTGCTGCTATCTACAAATAAGTCTATCGTGAGATACAAAAAGTAATTAAGCCAAAGGACAGTGAATATAACAGAATGGGAATCAACCAGCCATAAGCAACTCGAGGCTGGAAATGAGAGAGACATCATCTCAGGCATCATGTTCTTGAGCATGCCTTCTGATGGAGAAGTGAGGGGAAACAGTGTAGAGTTTATGTGGAACAAGATAAAACAAAGGAGTTATAAGAAGTGGCTGCTTCTACCAGCTGAAGCTGGATTTTCTAAGAATATATTTTATGTTGATTACACAGTTTCTTAAACTACATGGCACTCTTCCTTCCTTTGTTACAAGGTAGGATGGTATTTGAAACATTTTCCTGTTGTAATAGGAAAGCGGAACTACAGAAAAGGTTGATGACTACTAGCCAAGCCATCTCTGAGCTCTCAGTGACACCCTGTAGACTCTTTATATCCATTCCTGTTATATCATATAATGACTAATTTTCTATCATCTTATGGCTGCTTTATATCCACATCAAATTTCATAGCTTTAGAGCATGTTAATGCAACATACCATGGTGGCTCTTGCAGACTTGTCAGTTTTGCCTAAGATAAATAAACAAAGTTAGTACAGACTGCAATACTTTTTTTTTTGNTAAAAAAGAACAACCCCCCCCAAAAAAACCATGACAGTCATTACTAGAAAAGAATAAAAATAAATAAATGTCTCTATATTTCTTACATGAAGTGTTTTTAAACATTAATGGCTTTATGCTTTAAAATAAGTAAGGGTCACTCATTTAAAATGCTACTGTGGTGTGGCAGAAGTAATTCAGTAGCTGAGGAGTACTGGGGCCAGGGTACCCCTCTGACATTAGCAATTAGCTTAAGCATCCTGGATGAAAATCTACATCACTTTAATTATCTAAGAGACAAGATGGTAATTCTGGAAACCACTATTATGGAGATGTCCTACACGCATGCGTACAACGGGTACAATACGATTGTTTCCTTTGTAGTACTATCAACATTCATATCAGGGAGACATAGAGCACATGTGCTTCGTGTGTTTCTTATCCTTCTGCATAACCTAAGAGTAACAGTGTTCAGAATCAGAATCCACTTCCAAGAGCTGCTCTTGAATTCTGTTGGAAGCAAAAGCCAACCAGACCATCAGGGCACCGGAAATACTCATTAGTACACCACATGCATATCCAGAGGGTTGGGGAAAAGAAAAAAAATCGCAAAACACAAAAGGATTTAATTTTTGTTCATTTTCGTGTTTGCAATCTACCATGCTACCACATAAGTAAATTTAATTTACTTTACTTTTTTTCTTTTTAAATAAAGAAATGAGTGCCATTCTCCACTGAAGATCAAATTCGCATCATGCTACACAAGGGACTCCTGCACTAATTATTAATATTAACAACATGGAACCGCTGCTAAAAATCTGCCTCTTCCTCCTTTGCCGGAAAAATCCTGTCATATGGAGAAACGACATCGCAGTGCTCAGAGTCGAGTCAATGGTGCTGGGATAGCAGATGCTGCCTTTTTCTCTCCACACATATGTAACTTAAATATTACTGACCCAATTTTAAACCTAGTCTAACACAAATTCATTTCCATGCTGAAATGCCACATGCAAAGTTTAAGCCAAAAGCAAATTTTTACGGACAACTTATAAGCCCCTAAGGACAGGGTTTGCAGAGGAAAGAAAGGTTGACAGAACAGCCAACATGGCAGCTACTATCATCATGCCATTAATACCTAAAGGGCAGAGATATAGTAACACTTCTGTTTCAAATAATGATTTATTGCGTGGTAAGTGCTGAAGATATTCTGCTCAGTAAAAGACACATGTAGCCATCGCCCTAGAAAACTTTCAATATGAAGTTTTGAAACTGCAAACCTCTCTGAAGATCTTTGTCTATGACCCAGAGGACTTACTGGAGGTTCAGGAGCCTAGCCCTGACTAGAGTCAAAGAAGAGAGATAAAGAAGATGCCACACAACAAGAGACATAGAAAAGACAGATAATATACAGCTTTTATAAACTCCTGTAAAAAATGTATTTGCTTCCCTAAAGTGAAACTTAAAATAAGGATCTCTTCTGACAGCTTTGGAACAGGAAGAGAACGGCCACTTTCTTTGCGCCTCTGACTTGCCTCTACCAAGGAGAAGAGAGAAAGGTGAAACAGCCTCACCTCAAATTGCCCTGGAGGGTCAGCTCCAGGGAAAGAGAGTAATTTGTATTCCAGGCCAAATCAATCCTTATGCTTTCCACTAAGAATACTCATTGTGATAGCTCTCCTGAGCTGGAAGTTACCCACCAGAAACAGGAGCGATGCCACAAATCGATTGCCAAAAGCACATACACTGACTGCGCATTAGATTTCAGAGGCTGTCACTATCAGCCTGCTCCAGTCAAGCCTGGTCCAGATGAGGACACCACAAACTTTGTCTTTCTCTTCTTTGTGGGGGGTATGAGAAGGGCAGAGGGGCTCACGTTTATTAGCACTCAGCAGGGCTGAGTACCATCACTGGCCTTTGCAACTTCTTGCTCTGCACTGGACTGCACAAGACAGTAAATCAGCCTCTGCAAACCCTCACTCTAGACACTTCCCCAGTTCTAAATCCTTACTCCAAGTATCTTGTCTCAGTCTGCCAGCATAGAAAGTGATGTTTACTTCCAATGACCCCTCTCAAACTCATCAAGCTTCTCGCGTAACCTCCAAGAGCAGACTGCACACAACTCAAGCAAGCTTCCTTTTAAAGCCCAAAACATAGTTTCTAGTCCTAGTTGACAGAATCCATTTGTCATCTTGAGCAAGCTGCTCTGTGCGTTAGACAACTTACTTAACCTCTTCACTATTGGCTTCCAGCATTAAAATGAAAAATAAAAATGCTACTCCACAGGACTGTTATATTTAACAGCCATGAAACATTTAGAAGCACAGTAAACCTACTGATTTTGTCTACATCCACACTTCTTTCTATTAAGGCCTAGCATAAATCTATAAGTAGGGGAACTGGAACTATATTGTTCTGTACTCCTTTTTCTTTTTCCCCGTAGTCCTTTTGCTGAAAAGGCTGGGTGTGCTTAAACGAAAAGTGTTCCACATTGGCAGGGCTTGTGGAACGGGAATTAGCCAAAGCCACTGTCTTTGTATCGTCGTTTACCCTGTACCTCCTGATTCTGAGCAATACTGAGAAAAGTATATGGAAGACAATAAAAACACAGTGTGCAGATAAACACTTCAGACATGCATGCCTAAAGCTAGACTTCTGAACCATCTGCAGAAAAGTGGCAACATTTTAAGAACTGCTGAGCAGAGGATTAAAACACCAAGGGGGAAGCACATCTCCACACATCCTTATGAGCAGAGTAGCTGCCCCAGTTGTTCTAATTCCCTTCTCAGTTCCCTCTCAGTGCATTCAAAACTGCTCCTCCAGGACAGTGCGATCATCAGGGTCAAGTGAAGCTCTCGGTGGAGATAATTTCATCCACTTCTACTAACCATCTGTCTTTCTAGCTTTCCTCTAGCAGTTTTTCTCTCATCACCTAAAGACCTCATGAGAAGCACAGAAGAATTAATTTATTCAGTTTCTTCCTCAGTCATGTGCACAGCATTCCTTATGCAAGCATAGCTATGACATAGTTTTAAAAGGTATTTAGTGACCAAACTGTGATACAATATATGGCTGAAATGACTGCTTAATGTACTTGGTCACAGCAGATCTTTATTAGGTATGGGAAAACTGCCCTTTAATTTAAATACTGTGGAGATCTTCCACTGCTGGAAGCTCAACATTTACCTATACAAATGTGCTTGAAGATATCATAAAACATTTTCCCCAGACTGTGTGCATGTGTGTTATCACTGGCAACAGATGTTGAAATTCTGCACAATACCCATTGAACAGCACAACTAAAAAACAATTGGCCACAAGAAGCTAAACTAAGAGAACTCAAGGTTCCTCACTGGGATCACTTGAAACCTTCAAACACAATACAAAGCATGCTTGAGTTACGTTAAAATGCTGTGATGACCATATCACTTGCTCTGGATAATCAGAAATCCCCTGTTCCCTAGTTCTGAAAGTACAAGCTGGTATGACAGAGGGCTCAGTCCAATAAGGGTCTTTGATGCTTGAAAGTGAGATACTTCTGGACCTACACCTCTGGGTGAGACATGTAGCTCCATAAATAGCATATGGGGAGAACTGGCATGCAAAAAGGAGATGCAAAGCATGGAACAGAGACACTTAAAAGAACAAAATGCTGGTCTAACTTACAGAAAACACAGACAACATCTTAAAATTTGCTTCTATTTGTATTCCATTAAGGTCTGGAAACCTCTCCTGACGATAGCTGTCTACAGCTTTCCTCTCAAGAAGCTAAGAAGGCTTTGTTCTTCTCCCATTGTGTGAGAAGAGGATGAGCCTGCCCAGGTGAGTTACAACAAGGGAGAAGACAGTGTTGTTCAGCTGGCAGATGACTGCACTGCTGTGAACAATCCTTGACAGAGCAAGGAGCAGCAGCTGCTCACAGGGCAGATTTCATGACATGCTCCACATCTGCATTGCTCCTGGTGGTGTCAGTGTCACTGTATAACGCCTGTGAGGTTAGAACAACACTCAGAAAGTAGTGAACCTTTGCTCTAACTGCCTTCTCTGTCTCAGCAGGGTCAAATCCTGATTTGCAGGACAGAGTTCTTCTTGCCAAGCTCGAGGCGAGCTGTGGAGAGTCACAATCCACCAGTGGTGTTCAATATCAGCCACCGATGGCTACAGTTTACAGAGGGGGAAATCCAGCCTCTTACTTACTGCTCCCAGGGTGCTGAATATACTTTACATACATGAGCAGTATATTTAATGACTACTGAATGAAAAATATGCAATTCTGGGAGCGACACAGAACCCCAAGGCTATATCTTTTTAGACCTGTACCTTAGATAAAAATTATTTAAATTTCCCCAGGGACAAGGAGAATGTTTCACTTTTAGACCCAGTAATAATTAAGCCTAAGACAGGCACCATGCTACTGGTCCATCACGACTGGACTGGTGCCAGTTCTAGAATAAGACTTCAACTCTAGACATCTACAGAACTTTACAGTGAAAAAATAAGGTGACATTAAGGTATAAAGGGGGGGATAGCAGCAGCTGAATGTTTTTCAGAATTACAATTTTGAATTTCAGCAACTACATTTCAGCTAAACTACTTTCAGTTTGACAAACTCTTTAGTGCCCAAAGCTGCACAGTGTACACGACTAATTTTGAAGAACAGCGTGGCCATGCAAATCATTTCAATTACTGATCTTTAATTAGAATCAGCATTACAAAGAGTTATTTCTATTTTGTATGTGGATGCACCAAAAAAAGGTTAGGAAGCGTGAAATGTCACTATAGGGAAGTCCTGAACACACTTAAACTACACTACCTACTTTAATTGAAATGGTTACACTTTAACTGAAACAGTACTACTTATTTTATTGGTTAACACAGTAGACCCAGAAACCAATTCAGAAATTTTAAAGGCTCCTAGTACTATCACTTTCTCAGCAAATACATATTTACTCCACCATGTCTTCTTAAATGCAAATCGGTTAAGTGTACTCTGAGTTTTTCCAAATGTAGTGGTATACTACTGGCCTTGAATTCATCTAAGCGTAGTACAGCTCCACCCTTTGTCCAATACCACCAGTAATAAAGTGTATCACATACAACAAAGGTAATGACAATTTATGGCCACACACATCACACATCTTTCTAAACACTTTCTTAAAAATATTGGTTAATCACATATTACTCTGTACCAATGTGCTGTTGAAACTGATATTCTGTATATTAATAACAAGTTGGGTTTTGGTTTTGGGGGGGGGTGTGTGTTATTTCTTTTTTCCTAATATCTCATTCTTAGGACAAGAGAATCAACAGTTATTTCCTCAGCTTTCAGTTACACAATAATGTTGAACAGAAGGTTTTGGGAATATAACAAAGCCAGCCAGAATTACAGGCTACAACCCTACCAACAAGCCTCAGTGTTCAGTTCCAGTAAATAAAATAAAGCGGACAACCTGAACGCTGCCGGCAGGACTCCGGCCAGCTGGCTGAGAGCTTCTTTGACAGAGCCTCTGAACAGCTGCCAAGAAGCTGCAATTTAAATGGAGCTGGGGTAATTTTTTTTTTTTTTTTAAGATAAGCTAAATAGATGTGAAATTTGAACGGTGAAGTATAAATTAAAAGCACATACATCCCATTGATGGTCCTTGTTACAATCACCTTCTTACAACCTATCCCCAGTCACCCCCTCCATCCACTTTCCTAACTCACTTCACTTTAGGAAAACAACAAACATAAAACCAAAAAACTTGAAATCTAATTCTGAGAGGCTTCGTCGCCTTTCAGGATCACAAGGAGCAAGGAAAGTTTGGCAGAACTCGCGCAAGTGTAAGGAAGAGCCAGACGCGCCCAGTCTGAGGCTACAGAAAACCCGATGCTGCTGGACCCGATGCGGCCACAACCTCCTCCTATCACTGCGGGCCGGGCCGGGGCCCGGCTCTGCCTCAGGGGTGCCCGGGACACCCAGCCCATGCCGCACCTGGACGTCCCCGGGCCGGCAGCAACGAACGCGGGCAGCGCCGGCCCCATGTGTAGCTAAGGCCGGCGGCGACGAAGTGACCGGGTGGTGCTCGGGGGGCCGCGTCCCCTCGGGCCGCCCGGGGGCTGCGCGGAGGCGCACGGGCCCGCGCATCCCTACCCACCGCCATTACCTCGATGTACGGGACGATTTTGCAGGAGAAGTCTTCTAGGAGCCACTTCTTGGTGAGCTCCTGGAAGATGACCAACGGCAGGCAGAAGAAGACGATGAGGAAGTCCCAGAAGGCCAGGTTGGCCAGCAGGGAGTTGGAGATGCTCCGCATGTAGTAGTTGTGGCAGACGATGCACATCACTGCCATGTTGCCCATGATGCCGATGCCGAAGATCACCACGGAGAGGCACATGACGGCATAGGCGCCGTACGACTCCTCGGTCAGCGGGTAGAAGGGGTTGCGGAGGCGGGCGCGGCGCCCCGTGGCGTTGCCGCGGTCCCCGGCGCTGCCCTCGCCGCCGGACGAGCCGTTCAGGGGCAGCCAGCGGGGGCCGCCC
>VYZW01050180.1:14471-30698 GCA_013401315.1 Balaeniceps rex
GTCTATGAAAGAATAATTATAATAATGTCCATGTGCAATACTCTTGTATGTGTATTGGTTCAAGTTACTGTCAGAGAGATGAGGTTTTTGTTATAAAAGATGTAGACATATATTAAGCTATACTAAATCTCTTGTATAGTTCTCTTCAACTCTATTATGACATGATAGAGCTCAGAAAGAGAAAGGAATGTTACAAATCGTGGTGGACAAAGTGTGAATTGTTGGCTTTAAGAGATAATCTCGGTCTCAAGCAGATAAGTTAGTTTGTGTCAGTTTTGCGTCTGGCTGCTCATAGCCTGTTACTGATGACAACATTCAGTTCCATTTTGTTTTGTTTTTAAAACTCAGGTGTAATTATTATATATATTCTTATGATGATTTCAAAATATTAAATATTATGATATATCAATTAATGTGTTGTCTGGCCTACAGATGTAATAATGGATCAAGCCTCTAGTTTAATTTAATTTATCTTCAGTAATCTTTTGTACTGGGAAAAGACTAGCTTCTGGAACTGAGTACCAGCACAGAAACATCTTAATGATTGCATCATCTCAGTGTTTAAATTTCTTTCTCTTTTAGAAATATATTGTAGAACTGCCCGTCAATTTGTGTCTCGCCACTGGCTCTGTTTATTTCTCATCACGGTTAGCTTTTGACATCCAGGCAAGAACTGATCACAATGCTAAAGCGTTCTTTTCCATAGGTGAGTAGACTGGCTAGGAAGACAAATTATCATTGGATAGTGCACTACTGTTTGTACAACAAGAGGCCTTTACACACAACTCTGAGCATTTATTTTGAAGGAATAAAAGCACCCCATAAAGCTGTTGTAAGCAAGCTATGTAGCCTGTATTCCTGTTTCTAACATGAAGAAAATTAGCAAGTGTTTGTATTTCAGGAGGCCTCAGCACCTGCAATGTTTGGTAGGATGCTAAGAGAAAAGTCAAGGAGATAAAAACTTTTGCATGGGCAGAAATTTCTTCAATATAAATAGTTAGATTCTCTGCATTGGGTTTACGTCAGAAGGTTTGTCTGTTACCTTGAACATTTTTTAAAGACAATTCTTAAAAATGGACATTCTGTTACATTTCTGCCTGTTCTGTAAAATCTTTCCTGTTCCTTCTTTGTAAAATGAGTGCAAAATGCCAAAAAGATTATTAATAATAATAATAATTATAAAGAATCCATTGTTTCTTGTTTTTCCTCCCAAATAGACTTTATAGAAAAATGGAAATACATTTTTCTCCATAGGGTGAAAAATAATTCTCTCCAAAAAAGGCTTACAAATTACCTCTTTTTAAATTATGTGCAGAATAGTTCTGGCTAACTATAAAATGTATTCAGTTGGGGGGGTAGGTTTTTTTTATTGTGAGGATTTATTTGTACAGAATTTTTTTCTTATGGATGTAATTTGAATCTCTTGCCATTCATTAGTGTTATTTCATCGTAAACATTATTACTGTGCCAAATGTACTGTATTCAAAAGGATGTGAATGTGTATTGTTTCGGAACCTAATAAATACAATGATGTTAAATCTTATTTTTTCCCCCCAAGTTTTCCTGAGTATTTCCTAATGGGGAAGAAACAAAGATGCAGGATGAATATTTTTCCTGTTACATGTTGTGCAAAATACCGTGAGCTTGTCTTTTAGGAGTGGAGAATTTGCAAAGGAAGGATTTGCTAACAAGAGCCTCATCTGTGAAGCACTAAACACTCCAAGAGAAACGCAGGTAACAGTGGGTGAACACTATTTATCTTGGGCAATGTAACATTTACCTCAAAAACGCCACACAGGTGAGTTTACAGAGTTTTTCTGCTTACCAACTACATAATGGTCACTGAGCTCTGACTGAGCCCAGCATTCCGCTTAGCTGCATTGTTAAAATTCACTTCAGCCGGGCACTTTGTGTACGAACACATGAGACTGCTTTAGCCTTTAATTGGATCGATTAGAGGGATTAATAGTATGCATAAGTTTAATTAATTAGGGTCATAGAGCTTATTAAATGATTTCTTTAACTTAATCTATCCATGTGACATTGTCTGAAATATTTCAGTATTTCATCGTGTTTCAGTTTGCACCTTAAATAATTTCCGTTTTCATGGTCTAAAATTCTTAACTTCTGTTTCAGCAGATCAGCTATGGGCATACTCTGGCAGTAATGCCAGTTAACAATCTCCAGTTCGTATACCTACTAGGTGGGTATACTAATGAGCTTTAAAAAAAAAAAATTAATTTGAAGAGTGTTTTCTCTTCAAATTGCAGCTTTTGCATAAACCTCCATTTTTTTCCTTCATGCTGAGTCTTCTCAAAGTTGCTGAACGTGTTTGGTGCCTATGAGCATATTCCAAATCCTGTGTGTTGACAGCATTAGCATACGCTTTGTCATACAGAATTTACCAGTTAAACAACTGTGTAACATCTTGATTTTCTGGGTATGTTTTGCAACCTTAAAAGCATACAAAGGACTTAACCGTCATCTTACAAACAATAAGCATCACTGGCCTCCAAATACATCAATCTATATCATGTTTTCTTGTAATGCTGTAACTGATGTCTATTAAGAAGATTTTTTTATCCTTGCTGATGGACTGCAAAATTTGGAAAGATGGCAGTCTTTTGAAGAGGCACGAGTCGCAGTCTGATTGACTGTCCATGCTGTAAATGTGGTATAAAACGTTCAGGGAGAGAATCTCGGCATGTATCTGTCTGCTTTTGTGGCCTTCCACAAGGGAATAGTAGACCACTTACAGTCAGAAATGTTTTCAGCCTCCTAGTAGTCTGGTAGGTACATGAGTAAATCAGTATGATAAGCACCTAAACACACTGATCAAAATCAGAATAATTATCCAATGGCGTATTGAAACACTGAATAGGTTGACATATCCTAACTCGCAGAAGCTACAGAAATTCAGTTTCGGTCTTCCTCTATATATACTGTTTGAGCAAAACAGTTTTTTAATTAAAAACACATGGTGTGAACCTGCCTCGTCCCAGGCATGAGGAGAAAACAAGAATGAGTTAGATCAGAGTGGACCTCTTTTAGGACCACANGTAGCTTAAGCAGTAATGTGCACTGATCAGAAATCAAGAACTGTCAGCTTTGATTGTAGCTGTAGAACTACAACCAATAGAAAATACCTGTGGAAAAATCTGAGAACAAGAAGCATGAGGTGGTATTCTGCCTGCAGCAGTTTGACTCCATGATGTTATGAAGTAGATGGTGGTGTCTTTACTATATTTAATATCTCTGAATTAACTTTCTTTTGATTAATCAGTTTTTGAACAGTGTCAACTTCTGGGGCATGCAAAATTTTCTGTGGGAAAGAGCTCCACAGCTCAACTAAGCATTGTGTTAAAAATTATCTCCTTTTTTTTATTCTGACCCAGCCATAATTCCATTTTTGCTGCCTGGGTCTTTCTTTGAAAGAGGATAAATAATCATTTGCTAGTCACCTTTTTCATGCCACTCAGAATTTTATAGGTCACTGATACATCCTTCCTCAGCCAGTTCTTTTTCAGACTGAAAAGTCTTCCCGTCTGTAAAAAGGCTTCATACAGACACATCCCATATTTTTGGTCATCTGTGTCAACTTCCTCTGAGTCTTTTCTAGTTCTACTGTATCGCTTTTGAAGATGGGGAGTAGAATTATGTGTAATATTCAGTACGAGGATGCAACATGGATTATTATAATGACTAGTGTGTTCTGTTTTGTTTTCTGTTACATTTTTACATCTTTTTTTCTTAATCCAAGTTTGTTCTCAGTTATTTTACAGGCCTTCCCAGATTAGTGTGAGTCGTAAATCTAATATACATGCTCTCTACTAGATTCTTGAGTCATAATGAAAACACATTCTGTCCAGGACATAATGAAAATAGGTTAAATAGGAATTTACCCAGTGCAAAACGCTGCCTCGGTGCAGGCTTCCATTTTAGCAGTAAACCTTTGATGGTTACCTTCTCAGTATGGTTTTCCTGCTGCTTTTGTACCACCCATATACAGCTATGTTTAGACTGTCTTTCCCTAGCTTGCTTATTAGAACATTGTGCAACAAATATTTTTCCAAAATCAAGATACAGGACATGCTCTTCTCCCCTCCTATCAATACAGGCTCTTACTGTGTTCTTCAATATCCCTTCTTTTGGCACATTAGCTACAACGAAGGGGAGAAAGGTAAAGGTTTTCTTAACACATTGGGAAAATGTATATATGTGCCAAAATAGTTTCCACTCCATCTTTCCTTTTACCTCATCGTTGCTGTGGAAGCAGCAGATAAGGTCAGCAGCCTGAGGTGGAACACAAGCTGCCACTATAAATATTGTGAAATGATTATGCAAGACTGTCCAAAATTTGGAAAAGCATTAAAGAACTTTCACGTTTGTACATAGATGTTTAATCCTTGGAAAAAACCCAGTTAGGAAGAAAGTCAGTGACCTGGAGTCTATTGCTGATTTGGGCACTGGAGTGAGAACTGAATTGAGCATTGCATACACTTGTCGTCACCATCCAATACTACCAGTTTGATCTAGTGTCTTATGTACTACAGGAGGTAGCACGAAGATAAGACTAAAGCTGCTGGTAACAGGCTGATGCTCGTCTGTGCCAATGCCCATTCTCATTTCTCTAAACCTATTAAGACAAAATGTTACCCAAAGGTGCCATGCATCCAGGATTAATGCCGCAAGGGGGAAAGTAAAGATCATGGCATACATGATCTGTTAGGTTAGTTTGATCACCTTATGTAGCTGTACCCTTGACAACCTTCTGGGAATAGGCCAGATATTCCTTGAGTGACACTAAATACATCTCTGCTCAAATACGTCTGTGAGATGCTGACAGTTACACAGAGGGAGAGACAGGAATATCAACACGAAGAAGTGTGTCTAAATGTCAGAAATGCAAAAATGAGTACAGTTGCCTAAGCAACCTTCTGTTTCATTGACAAGAGTGGCATGGAGCTTGAGACTTTGAAATTGTGCAAAGGGAGAGATACTGTTATGCCCATTTTACAAATCAGCAAACTAGGTGCTACGATGATGATTTGCTTCTTATTGTGGCAGTGTAAAGTCAGCAGAAGTGCTAGGCAAAGAGCACGGGTGAAGCTAGTCAGTATTCTCACTGTACTGGCGTTTCTGAGCGCAAGGTGTTTTCAAACCATGCTTCACTAAATACCTGCTGGTGGTCTCCTGTGAAAGGGCGTCATGGAGTCCCCTTCAATACTCTTTTCAGTTGCTAAGCCAAAAGGCAGTCAAAAGTTTTGTGCAATCAGATACAGTAGTTGATGCATAAGGGAGGTGGATTTTTTGGTTTTACAATGGGATAAGCTTTTTGTTGAAACATGGTCACACCCAGGCAAAGTTTGAGAACCTCTGTGTTCTAGGAAAGCTGTTTACTCAGAGTCTTTGGTACATCAAGAAAGAACATTTTCTGTTGATTTTTGGTTAATGAGCAGTGAGAAGTAGGCAAAGATACCAGGCACATGGAGGCACATTTTTCTAAATAATGATGTGGTTGATTAAGGTGAGCAGATGAGGGCCAAAGAGATTATGCAAATCTCACTTAGGTAAATGTTTATGTTAGGGTGGGGATCACTGTCCTGTTTAGAAGCAAACTTAAGACCTTTAAACTTTGCTTGTTGGAATAATGTGGAGACATTTTTTCTTTGATTAAATGATATGCTAACCCCTTACATGCTAGTCCATTGCAACTGCACTCTTATTATCCTTCTGTAAAGGACAGGAGCTGGACTTCCTAGATCCTGAATTCTGCTGTTACGAGGCCTGTTCACGGTTTATGATGCTGCTCTACTGAAGTACAGGGTTGTGTGAAATCCCTGGAACACCACCTCCTAGCTGCTGAACTGAGGCCCTGGGTAACCCTAAGATCAGTCCTCCCAGAGTGCAGGAATCCTGCTGGAAAACTGGTGTTCTAGAGCAGATTTTTTTTTCCACACTTTTCCAATCCCAAATAGAGGGCCAACTTTTTAAGCAGCTGTCACCACAACAGTCTATGTTTGGCCACTCTGAAATACCATCTATGATGTATGTTCCCGTTTAAAGCATCTCTGGTCATAGAGACAGCCTGTTAAAACCATCGGAGTGTTCAGTCTACCAAATATGGGCCATGAAATGCTGATCCAAAGTCCACGTTACAGTGAGTCCCTCATATTGTTAATTCCATAGTCATCTTGCACTACTCCAGGTATGAGATTACTGTGACCCTGCCTCCCATTGCACATCACCAGTGCTGGCTTGGTCAGGCAGCAGCTAGACACATACTGACTTCAGTGGGAGAAGAAGTGGAAAACCGTGCAGAACACCATTATTCTGACCAGTTGAAGGGCTACAAAAGCAGCATTAAACCCTCAGTCTTTAATCCCACCAGAGAAATCTCCTTCCTCCAGAAGGAGTCAACTTACATACAGCATCCTCTCAATACATCCCTGCTGAAAGCCCGTGCGCTATCAGCCATTAGCCTTCTGAGGGGCCCATACCAAGTGGTGAATTGCCAAGATGCTCGTCCCAGTCACATTATCCTTTGTCTCATTTGCTTGCTCAGGGATAAAAGTAACACACCGCAGGAGCATTTTGCAGTGGATAGTAATGCTGCCACCATGTATTTGGTTGACACACTGAGAGAGGATCTCCCGCTGGAAGGCTTCAAATATGAGAGCTTTACTGATGGTTTTGTTCTTGTTAATATTCCTGCCTGTGTTGGCAGAAGAGTCTGGGTGATGAAGAGGAGTGGAGAGTATTAATTTTCATTTACTGAGCTGTCTAGCAATAATTTGAACGGCCCACACAGCTAAACAAGTTGATTTCAGAGCCAGGGAGCTTATCAGCACCAATAAAAAAGCAGTTGTCATATAGTTTAGACACTATGCATGGGCAAAAAACTCCTGGTATATCACTCATATGCAAATTGAAAGTATTTCTATAACCTCTGACCCTGCTTGTAAACAGCAGATTCCAGGAATTCTGCTGGAAACCATACATTACTAAGGCAAAATTGTACTTAGCAATAAACATGCTTTCCTCTGTGAGAGAGAATCTGGAAGTGGAAGAATGCAAGACCTTGAAATGCACTGCTGATTGCGGGGAAACCGCTGAGGCCACCTCCTGCCTAACGGCTGGGAAAACACCCGCCCGTGCGGAGCTCCCGGCTGGAAATATGTAAACCAGGCATGGCTGTCGTGCGTGAGCACCTCGTTAACACGCTATCAGGCACTCGCAGGCAGCAGCTGTGCAGTGCCAGGAGCGAGCGGACACGCACTTTAAGCTTGCTCTGGCATGAAACGGGAAGTCGTCGGAGGAATTCAAAGAACTGAGTGGAAGGACAGGACAGTTATTTTAATGGCAGCAGGAGGACCGAGGAGCAAGTAGGTAAGAATGGCAAAGACAGAAAATGCAGCAGCGGTCCAAAATGAAAAATCCCCTCGGAATGGGGGAGGTTTCCAGTGATCAAAGAGAACGGTGAGAAGATTGCTGAAAGGTGATCGAGGGAGTAAACGTGAATCTTGGATAGAAACTAAGCGTAGGAGGGAACAAGAAAAATTTGAAGTGGATGTCTGTGCTTCAAAGACATGCCCCAAGATATGTCTAAACTACTTCTAAAATAGCTAGCGTGAGTACCGTTACCTCAGCAGTGCACCCTCGTGTTCAAATATTTATCTGGTGCCTGAGGGAGGGGAGTTTACAATCAGCTGAGAACTCAACATGGCTGCTGACTACATTGCTAGGAGTAACAAGCGAGCTGGTTCAAAGCTAATCCAGGGTGTTTATACACAATTTCAAATCATAGCGTTGACCTGTACTGGACGCACATCTAAATAAAAACCCAAAGGTTGTGTCCATGGAATGAGATGGTCTGTTCCGTCAGGATTACCGCTCGGCCACCATCTCCATCCCAAAAGTATGTTCATAAGGCTCTCACATTCAGCTCTTTCAAGGGAAGGGCATAATTTTTAAATCCAGTAATACAATGTTTTTGAAACACTGCAGGAAATCCAAGTTTTACAGCCTATGTGTTAAAAATCTAGGGCAGATAGTGTGATAGGGTTTTCCCCCCCAAAAGCAAAGAGGTGGATTGTTCTAATATAAAATAGAACGGACCTCTATTATTGGTGTTGTATATTGGTGTTGTATATGTCCTCACACAAGGAAAATGTGTGTTTCTTCATGATGGCAACATCAACAAAAGGTAGGGAGATCATAAGGTAAAGAATTACAATGCCAGTCTACAGCTCTTAGCCCACTGCCATCGTGATACTGCACGAAATAGACACACTGATTTTTTTTCTGTCTTGTGTTTCCTATTGATTCATCAGTACAAGAACAACTCTTTCACACATCAAAGGCAATAAGGCAAACAATGCTACAAAACAAATATGAGATCTATTTAATAACTCATTAACTTCCATGTAGAAGATAGAAAATTATGCTAGAGCAAATATTTTCTGTATTCAGAGTGTATTTTAATTTATCAACATTCAGACTTCTACTCTGAGTTTGCTTGATTTTTCAGAATAGAGAACTAGCATAATGTTACTGGTAGACCAAGCTGACAAAAGGGGTATTTTGCAAAATCTTTTTTTTTTTAGCCCAGAAAGTCTTTGTAGGTGTAGTGTGCTGCAATAGTTAAGCCAGCCTGTCATGTCATGGTGGCTGAAAGAGGTGATCCTGCCCATCTTTCCCTGCTCTCAGCCACATGATCCCAACTTTGTGGGTGCTGTGAGCCGGGATTCAAGTGTGCTAGGTGCCGTACTCCATTCCTCCTCTCTGCTTATCAGTTCCCTGAAACGCTCTTATGGAAAACGGTGTAGGTCAGCACCCACTCTCGTATTTACAATGTGTAGAGCCTATTAAGCACACTCCACTGCATAAAGAGGGCAGTCTCCCTTCCTGCCTCTTGGACTTTCCTGTTCACACTACTGGCTTTGTGCTGGCTCTGGCAATTGCCTGTTCTCTTCTGAGATAACCCAGCTTGCTAACCTGATAGGAAACTACTCACTTTTTTTCATGAGTCAGTTCTCTGCCATTTTAGAAGGCTGAATTAATTCATAAAAGGGTCGGGTGCATGCTGGACCACTGAGGGCAAGTGGTGTGGTTGTGGAACTGGGAAGGGAAAGGTGGGAGAAAGAGGAAAGACTGTTCTTTGGGGTGGTGGGGCTGGGTAGTTCATTTCAGGTCACCTTATTCCTTCTCAACTAAGCAGGCTCAAGGGACACCACTGAAAAGGTGAGAAATAACTAAAGGACAATCCTGTGCAGCAGGAAACCATGCTGGTGAATCAGTGGGGTGTTGCCCTGTCTTGGAATCAGTGCTGGTCCAGCACTGGCATGGTCAATTAGAGGATGCAGTTGCTTAAAAGGTAGCAGTTCAAATGTAGCGATTCAAATGAGATATAAAATTAAGTTCTTGAAAGGTGGATTTAAAAAAAAACACTAACAAGAAAGCCCACTGTTTTCAGGGGAAATTCAGGGAATTAAGATAAAATGCAAAAGTTAAAATGCCCCACCCAACAAAAGTGAGAGAAGAATTGCCAGTGATTGCAGTGAAGAATGTCTTGTCCTCAGGCAAGCAGCCTACATTACCTCCAGGCTGAACAGCAACCACTCTTCCCACTCAGACGTGAACAACATCACCCAACTGGGTATGACCTACTAGCGTACTCCCTTGTGCTGGTTTTGGCTGGGATAGAGTTAATTTTCTTCATAGTAGCTCGTATGGGGCTACGTTTTGGATTTGTGCTGGAAACAGTGTTGATAACACAGGGATGTTTTAGTTACCACTGAGCAGGGCTTACCCAGAGTCAAGGCCTTTTCTGCTTCTCACCCCACCCCACCAGCGAGTAGGCTGGGGGTGCACAAGAAGTTGGGAGGGGACACAGGTGGGACAGCTGACCCCAACTGACCAAAGGGATATCCCATACCATATGACGTCATGCTCAGCATATAAAGCTGGGGGAAGAAGAAGGAAGGAGGGGACGTTCGGAGCGATGGCATTTTGTCTTCCCAAGGAACCATTACACGTGATGGAGCCCTGCTTTCCTGGAGATGGCTGAACACCGGCCTGCCGATGGGAAGTAGCAAATGAATTCCTTGTTTTGCTTTGCTTGTGCATGCAGCTTTTTCTTTGCCTTTTAAACTGTCTTTATCTCAACCCACAAGTTTTCTCAATTTTACCTTTCCAATTCTCGCCCCCATCCCACCAGAGGGGATTGAGCGAGCGGCTGTGTGGTGCTTAGTTGCCAGCTGGGGTTAAACCACAACAGTCCTTTTTGGCACCCAACGTGGGGCTTGAAGGGTTTGAGGTAACAACAAATTTGATTGGAATGTGCTAGATGGATTTTATAGCTGTTATTGCTGTTTAGCTATTAATTGACAGGCTCCTGTGCTTGCCATGGGGCTTGCTTGCCTTACTGTATATTAGAGCCTAGCACTCGTTAGTGCCTGCTCTTTGCTTTTGCTGCTTGCTGTGCTGCTGTACTGCTTATCGTCTTACTCTGCTGTGCCTGGGAACATTTTGATAATGGCAATGGCGATGTGCCTGGGCTGGCAGATGGCCAGGGCATGGCTGCTGTTTCTGTGCTGCTGTACTGGACAGGCTGGAACTCCAGTGTGAACTCGAGTCGAAGGGACTGTGACCTGTGGATGAGTCCATGCGGGAGCAGGACACCCCGCAGCGTCTGTGGCTGTGGATAAGCCCATGCCAGAGCAGGTACATCTCAAAGCATCTGTGGCCGCGGTTATGTCTGTGCCGCAGCGGGTACACCTCTGAAGGGGTTGTGGCCAAAGGATAAGTCCACGCTGGAGAAGGTACACCTCGAAGCATCTGTGGCTGTGGATAAGTCCATGCTGCAGCAGGTATACCTTGAAGCATCAGTGGCTGTGCATAAGGTCATGCTGGAGCACCTCAAAGCGTGTGGCCATGGGTAAGCCCACGACAGAGCAGGTACACCCCTGGAGGGACTGCAGCCATGGGTAAGGCCATGTTGGAGCAGGCTTACTTCTTGAAGGGACTGTGGCTGTGGGTAAGGCCATGCTGGAGCAGGTATATCTCTGAAGGCATTGTGGCCCATGGAGAAGGCCACACTGGAACAGGTGCCCCTCAAAGCAACTGTGGCTGTGGATAAGTCTACGCCGCAGCAGGTATAGCCCTGGAGAGACTGTGGCTCATAGATAAGGCTCCACTTGGAGCAGGTACGCCCCTAAGGGACTGCAGTCTGTGGATAAGTCCAAGCCAGAGCAGGGGCAAAGGGAATAGTTCATTGCAATGTTAAACTCTATGGGCTGGCCCAAAGGGACCAGGGGTGGAGATTGTAATGGACATACCTTGAAATTGTTGTAACCCATGATTTGAGATGCATGTTATAGGAAATACTACAGCAGGAACCACCCAAACCAATGGAGGAGAAGCCTTGCAAGAAGCAGTGCGAGTGCAGCAGTGACCTGACCTGAGCTGGCTTTGGTGCCCAATTAACTCCACGCAACACACCACCTCTCCTGTCCTGAGTGACCACCATAACAGATGGAGCCCAAGGTCATGGACTAAATGAACTCAGTGGACATTTCTGGACATTTTACAGACATTTTACAGGAGTGGTCCATAGACTAGGGGATTGGTATCTGCGTATTATATAAAAGGATGGGAAGGGGGGTGGTGGTTAATGAGGATGTACTGGATAGCATGGGACCTGAGCATGACATAAATGGTATGGAATAAGGGGTGGAGAATGTGCTGGTTTTGGCTGGGACAGAGTTAATTTTCTTCATAGGAGCTACTATGGGGCTATGTTTTGGATTTGTGCTGAAAGCAGTGTTGATAACACAGGGATGTGTTAGTTACTGCTGAGCAGGGCTTACCCAGAGTCAAGGCCTTTTCTGCTTCTCACCCCACCCCACCAGTGAGTAGGCTGGGGGTGCACAAGAAGTTGGGAGGGGACACAGGTGGGACAGCTGACCCCAACTGACCAAAGGGACATCCCATACCATATGACGTCATGCTCAACATGTAAATCTGGGGGAAGAAGGAAGGAGGGGACATTTGGAGTGATAGCATTTGTCTTCCCAAGGAACCATTACACGTGATGGAGCCCTGCTTTCCTGGAGATGGCTGAACACCGGCCTGCCGATGGGAAGTAGCGAATGAATTCCTTGTTTTGCTTTGCTTGTGCATGCGGCTTTTGCTTTCCCTATTAAACTGCCTTTATCTCAACCCACGAGTTTTCTCAATTTTACCCTTCCGATTCTCCACTCCATCCCACCAGAGGGGATTGAGCGAGTGGCTGTGTGGTGTTTAGTTGCTGGCTGGGGTTAAACCACGACACCCTGTAGCCTTCACGCTTGGACCAGAATCCAGAGTTATGCTAGGGACTGTGCAATCACAGGCACACATTCCTGCTTCACTCGGTCTCCCAAAATGCTCCTATGGGCTTGCAGAAGTGGTGCAGGGCAGCGCCCACTCTCTTACTTGCTGGGTGTGGAAAGTAATAAATTATGAGGCTGACAAAGCTGTAGCGTTTTAGTAGAGGGGTTTTGTCATTGTTCTTTTTTTACGAACAGACATTCTTGGATTTTTTTTCCAAGAATTCCAAGATTTAGACCCCAGAGACTCCAGGCAGATATCATAGATCATCAGTAAGTACCTCTGCAGCAATATTCAAAGAACTGAGCATGCTTAGTATTTCACCAATAGAGCTGATGAACTAGCAGCTGCTTTGCTGAAACTTATCTTTGTTTCTGTGCTTTCCATGGACTGGGATGGGGATTTAGCAGCCCTTTCTGAGCCAGTGGCTCCCACCTCAGCTACAGCCTTGGCTAGTAAGATGTTGGGAGGTTGGGTCTGATTGTTTAAAGCAAGTGAAGAGAGAGCCTGATCTGTGATGTGCACAGCATCCTCAGGTCTCAGGAGGAAATAGAGTACTCAAATTCACTGGAGTGGATGGCGTGCAAGAGGTGAAATTCAGTACCTCAAAGAGCCCTGCAAAAATACTAAGCTATTTGCAGCCCATTCTCCTCAATAATGTGGAAATTCAAAAGTTACCTATCTGAAGCCTCTCTCTGGCTGTTTTGTGTGTGTCTTGCCTTGGTTTTAGTCCATTTGTGGATATTTTCCCACTGATATTATTTTCGTTTTCCTTCAACCTAATTTTGTCTCTTCCCCCATCTTTCTTTTTTTTTTTTTTCTCCAGTTCATGTCAACAGCTGGAGATTGAGCTGTTGGGTGAGATTTCTTCCTACATTGGACAGTTTTACCCGTTGACCCAGTGCCTGCTGTGACTTTGGCTAAGATAATACAATTCATTCAGTGTCATTCACAGCAGGAGCAGAGGAGAAATTGTTTCATTACAGGAGCACAGAACAATGATGATACTACCAACTATATATAAACACAGAGCACTAGTTACCCACCAGCCAACATTTAATGGAAGTGGAAGGCTGGGTGAATTTCCTCGGCTACCGCCATCTGCCAAAAGGCGTCCTGAAAGAACAGACGTCCAATGTTGTGCTTTGAAAGTTCCAAAACTTGTGATCCAACTGTTGAGTTCATATCCCCCAGACTGTAAATCACAGCTCTCCTAGCCTGCAAAATTATACCAGCTGACTGCAGGCTCAGAGTGAGCAAAAAGACTTGCATCAGACTCCAGAAACAGTGCAGTAATTCATTTCTTTGATTTGGCAAAATGTTTTAATAGGTACGAACACTGACTGAAAGAAAATGCTGGCATTCTGCCTTGTTTTGCTACCTCACACCCCTTTTCCTCCTCGCTGCAAAAAGTAAGTATGTCAAAGGAAACAGATTTACCGAAATTCCAATCCTGCATGCGAGCCAGCCAGTTTTCACGGTGTTGCAGTCAATAGCATGTGCTCTTGGAACGCACCACTTTGGATATCAAAGAAAGATTTGATCAGGAGGCTAATGGGTGTTCTGAGCAGCAACATTTGTCCCTCCGTTTGCTTTGAAAGCTCATTTCCATGCACAATGAAAGTAGCCATACACTTTTGTGCAACTGCTACCCAAAACCCACAATGAGTGATTATAAGTGAAAGGAACTACTGATTCACTTAGTCATCTTCTGTCACAGATGCCCAATGACCAAACACTAATCGACTCTTTGAAATCTTTTTCACAGTAGATCTATGCAAACAGGGGGCAAAAAATTACTCCAAATACTTGTGGTTTTGTTGGTAGCTGCTGTGACTACTGATCAGTCCTCTGCTGTTCTTTGGAGATGAGAAATGTGTTTGAGATGCACAGTGGAATGAGACAGATTAATTGGCCTTGCAAACTTATCCCTAAATCAAGAAATCCATCTTGATACCAAAACTACCAGTGAAAAACCCCATTGTGGGGATTTTGTTCTGTGGTGGTACTGTATGTCATGTAAATGAAGAACAGACCAGATGAAGTCTCCTGCTAGGAGTTTAACAGGGTGATTCCTCAAACTTATGACTTCGAGACCAGAAAGTCTCAAATACAACTACCCCGGGTCCTAATACACTTGTGCTGGAAATACTCCAGAACCCTCAGAGAAGCAACTCAGCTCGTTAGAGGAGGGACTGTTTCATCCCCTTTTCCCCCCAACTTCTGGAATAAGGCCAGCACTCTGCTACCTCTCCTTTCCTCTTGAGACTGGGAGATGAGGAAAACACTAATCTCTTACCCCAGCTTGGGAGAAGATGAGAAGAGCCCTGGCACTTGGTCTCCTATTGTTTTTAGATGACTGGTGGCTGTTTTCTGATGGCGTTGGGTCGTGCATGCTATTCCCTCTACCAGTTTGCGCTCCTGGTGAGAGCCCAGCAGCTGCTTCCTCTGACCTCCGCAGGGTTTGAGTGTCTTGTTTTTCAGCCTGCCCTGCCTTGCCCCCCCGGAGCATACGAACCATTCTCTCCTGCCGCGAGGCAGAGGGAGCATGGGGCAGGGTGAGAACGAGTACGGGCGTGCTTCCCAGGTGCAGGTCACTAGCAGAGTTGGGCAGGGCCAGGATTCGGGGTATTGGTGATATTCCTGCACTGGGAAGAGTAAAGGAGTGGTGTGCTTGCTAGAGACCTGCGAGCTTGGTTGGTTGGTTAAGTGAGGCCCTTAACAATGTTACTTGGACTGCAGTATTTGGAGGCATCTAGCCGGGATTTAATCATGTGCCTTCTCCAATGTGTTGCAGGTCATGTCCCTTTTTAATTTTTTCCCCTTCCTGTGCTTTTCTTTGGCCAAGTGAAATTTGAAAGCTATAAAAAGAAGGAATTTTTTTACAAGGGTCTAGAAGTGCACGAATGATTTTTCCTCTTATTGTAAGTTTTAATATTGCTGATATCCATCAAATTTACTTGTTGCTTGACATGTCAGCGTGAATATATACAACTCTCTTTCCTGAGGATAGCTGAAGTGACAGATGATTTCATTGTTGGGTGTACAATAGGCATAAGTACAATGGAAAAGAAGGGCTGACATCTGCTATGGTGATATGTTTTCAAAAACATGTATTGTCATCTCTTTCTTTCGTGTGTTATGCAATGATAATTAGGAGTGGCAAAGTGAGCATCAGTTTGGCTGCTTTGCAGTGATTCAGAGTTTCTACTCAGCAATTTGTATTAGCACCTTCCAGTGTCTGACAGCACAGTATGTTCAGCTAACACATCTTTCTGTTTCCGAAGTAGCATGCTAACTGTGCAAAGACAGCAAAGGAACTGCTGTTTATACGAACCGAAATCTAGCAGTCCTTACTTAGGTTGGCTCCAGAAGCCTCCATTCTGTCCGTGAAATGTCCACAGCATCATCCACCCTGGAAATGTCTCAGGTTCATTTTCTGTGTCCTGTGTTTTCTCTCTCCTTGTTTTTCTCTCTACCCTGAGTATGAAGTTTCCATGGTGTTTCACTCCCACACAATACCATGGCAGTGAAAACTAGAATACTGTAATGAGTGTTCAATGACTAACCTGTATTTGAAGAACAACCTTTACATCTCTGTTGAATTTGACTCTTACTCCCCATTTGAAAAGCTGCTGCTAGCCCAGATATGATTGATGGGTAATAAAGTAACACAGCCCATTTGAAATATTAACCTGTATTCTCTGCTGATAACCATATTTCCAAGCAGCTCAGGATCCCACCACATGGGGGTCTACATTTTTAGGTAACATGGTAGTTCTTGCCCTAAAGTCCATTTCTCATTGAGCTCATCAGTGACGTCAATGTTGGAGGCGGCCTGGGCTGCAGTGATCA
>VYZW01050182.1:1130-14243 GCA_013401315.1 Balaeniceps rex
TCATCCACCCACGTGTTCAATAGGAATGCTATTATCTTCAAAAGTTGAAATTATATATATTTGTATATTATGTATTTATTCACAAATACATTACAATTATACAAATATTTGTGAAATCTTCATATTCTACCAGCAAGTACTACAGAAAAATCTTTGAGAAAAATAAATTTTGCTTTCTGGTCTGATACTGAAAAATGAATAGTAAAAGAGGGACCATATACTGAATAACACAAAGAAAACAAGACATTGAATATGATGAACACCCATCCATCCTAGGAAAAAAGTATTATACGACCTGCAATTAAAGATTGTTGTATCATATACTGGGGACAAGGAAGCAAGAGAGCTTGCACTTGAAACTATTTTTGAATTAAATAACAAAGTTAACAACTTCAGGTAAAACTGAAATTTGGTTAGTTTCCATTTATTTTCTTTTTTCTTGGATATTATATTAGTATCTGATCTCATTTCAATTCACCTGATTAGAAGCTGAGGGGGGAAAAAAAAAGTACAATACACCTTTGTGACAGAGGAAAGAATTTACAATAAGAATCAAAGAAATCTGAGACACGAAAGCCTAGAAAGCAAAAGACAGAGTCAACATACTCAACATATTTTTAACAGATTCTCACTGTTATGCATATATAAGTATATAGAAAATGAAACACCTGAATAGAAAGAAGAAAGTTCAAAGAATGATGCACGAGCTATTCCTTTAACAAAAGGATGAAATTAATTCTTGTTCCACTCAAAGAGCAGGTTTCTGAAGATATTATTTACAAAATATATGCAGTATTAACATAAAGGCTCTGAAACAACAATTGTAAGAACAACAAAACTAAACCACAGAGCGCGCCCTCAAAAGACAACTAGCTGGTTAGCAAATTACTAAATCTAGCTTACCTAAAAAAATCTTTTAGCCTAGAGACTAGCAAAAGTGTCAGGAAAAAGGCAAGTATATAGGAAAAATCAGTAATAACTGGGGATTACCCAACAACATGTGTGAAAGACTTAGGGACATTAAGTTAAGGAAAGCAGTGCTGTAGACAAGACAAGGGAGAAAGATGAAGATCCTGTGGGTCCTTCAGAGTGATTTAAAGTGGGAAACAGATATTTTGAGAAGAGGCCATTTGAGAGTATGTAAGGCTAATGGAAGCTTTTTGTATCAGATGGGACATCAGCCAGCTTTGTAAATAAACAAACTGTAACAGCTCTGTTGCTCACTGAACTGGCTGGATCTAAAAATGGCTTTTTTTGACTACTGTTTTTTAATAATGCTTTCAGTTCTGTACTAAAGATTCTGCCAGTTGATCAGAACTGATGTTACCAGAACATTATAACTTCTATTCTTCCTGTCACTCTCTCTCCCACAAATGTCAGGTTGCCCAGCAGACTGCATCTCCCAAATTGCACTGTAGTAGCCCAGTGAGACAGGAGGTTGTCATTACAGTGCAGGAGACGTGGTTCAATCAGTGGGTTCAGTACAAAGATCATAAAACAGACATTAGACACCAGACCAGTGTTCCCATACTTCAATATTTTTAAAATAGAAGCAAATTCTTCTATATTTAGAATGATTCAGTTAAAAGAAAATAGCTCTTGAACTGCTCTATATGCATGGCTACCTCTTTCAGGCCTCCCATTTCCTGAATATGAGACAAAGATCCTCATTAAATGCTCTGCACTAAACCTCCTCTATGCCCTTCTGCCTTTCAGGATGTTTAAGCACTTCCTGGAAAGACTGTTGAACTGTTTAATAGACTTTTGTGTTATCAGTATAAAATTTTAATCACCTAAATCAGGTGTACTAGATAAGTACTAACTTTCCAGTATTTTGCGTACTTGGCGTAGAAAGAATGCTCCAGGTCACCCTAACACTACCACCTACATTCCCCATGCAGTTAATAGAGAGGCAAATACCTCTAAAAACCTAAAGAATGAGATCCAATTCTTCGAACATACTGATAGAGTACTTACTCACAGTAGGCAATCACATTCCCTCATGTTAGGTAGTTACTTCCTACCCTTAGAAGATATGGAAGCATTAAGAAACATTAGATGCCTCCATCCACTTGGGATGCTGCCTAAATACAGGCTACTAATGGACCAGTAGCCACAGCAATCACTGCTATATCATAAAAAAATTACTAACGCACATGCCCAGAAAGTGAGAAACTTGGTTTCTAGGCTCTACCCAACCTAGTAGGTAGTGAACCCACATGTCCCACATCCCAAGAGAATTCTCTTGATATTTGTGTCTCTAAAAGCAGCCACTGGCTAGGGAAAAGTGTAAGAACAAGACAAACAGATACAAGGTCTGGTTTTCCGTTAAAAATATTGTATGCCAAAAAGGAAGATAAAAGTTTTCCTAACTGTTTCCCTGGACAATCATTTCAAGTCAGAGCAGACAAATATGTCGTGGTTGAACCCGGCAGGCAGCTAAACACCATACAGCCGTTCACTCACTCCTCCCACTCCCAGTGGGATGGGGAAAGAATTGGGGAGTTGGGGGTGGGGGAAGTAAGATTCACAGGTTGAGATAAAGACAGTTTAATAGGACAGAAAAGGAAGGAAAAATAATAATAATGATGATAAAAGAATATATAAAACAAGTGATGCACAATGCAATTGCTCACCACCTGCCCATCAATGCCCAGCCAGCTTTCCCCTAGTTTATATACTGAGCATGACATCATATGGTATGGAATACCCCTTTGGCCAGTTTGGGTCAGCTGTCCTGGCTGTGCCCCCTCCCAGCTTCTTATGCATCTCCAGCCTTCTCAGTTGGTAGAGCATGAGAAGCTGAAAAGACCTTGATTTAGTGTAAGCACTGCTTAGCAACAACTAAAACATCAGTGTGTTATCAGCATTATTCTCTTCCTAAATGCAAAACGCAGCACTATGCCAGCTACTAGGAAGAAAATTAACTCTATCCCAGACAAAACCAGGACAAAATATCAGAGGGAAGAAAGAGGTTAACTGTACTGATCATTTCTTTCAAAAAAATCCTTCCTCCAGCACTATTATATCTCTATTTTAAACACAGAATAGACTTTAGTTTGCTAGACTTTATTTATGCCTTTTGCTTTCCTCTTTTCAGCCAATATAATCTGTTCTAAGTAAATCTGCTTTAAAAATAAAAAGATTTGAGTTCCTCAAAACATTCTGACAGCAACTTCTACAGATAAACATTACCCAGCATGCCTTATCTCTGGCTTAAACTCAGTGATGGCCTCTAATCTCTTACAGTCTTTCCCTTAGAAAATTATCTTGGCATTCACTATAGAACTCTCCAATACTTATCAACAGTCTAAAAGGTAATCACAATGGAAGGAATTATTAGGAATGGATCAGAAATAAACCAGGAGACATCACCAACCGAATTCCTACTAAAATCCAACTAAATTCCGTGAACATTCTACAACTTCAAGTATGGACAACAAGAAGGATATAGAAGAACTAGGAAACAGTAAAAGACAAAATCAGAAGTATTTTGTTTGGAAAATGGATACATATCTCGGAGACCTTCAGCTTGGAAAAGAGATAAATGAAAGAGGAATATGAGACAGACCTCTAAAATTAGCAATACTGTGAATAAAGTGTGAATAATCATGCTCTATCTCATAAACCACAAACAAAGAGCAGTTCAAAGAAATAAGCAGTCAGCAGGCTTAAAGCGAAACGAAAGAATGTACACTTTCACCCTGTGTGTAATTAAATTACGGAACAATTACTGCACGATGTTACAGAGACTGAAAATATAAATGTATTCAAGAAGGGATTTAGACAAATTAATAGATATGTATTAAATACAATGATCCAGATGCAACCACCAGCTCAATAGCTGTCAAAATCTGGGAGGATTTACACAGTAAGTTTCTTACTTCCTTCCTATAGAGATGCTGCAAGCTGCCTTTAGAGACAACTGATCCAACTAGATCAATCTTTAAGCTATGGATTTTTTTTTTTCTATGTTTCAAAAAAACCCTTCATAATGTAGGTACCTAGGTCTGTATAGGTGAAGTAATTTGTTAAGTGTATGAAGTGAATATTTGTTTCTTACAATCTCTTTCTGAACAAATATGTTTTTTCCATTTCTACAATATCCTATGGAATGTGCTCCAAATGCATATGACACCTGGTAAGACAGTTCTGAAAGTGAAACCAACAGAAACTAACCCTACCCATAACCCTCAATGTTCCCCATGCAAACCTACCCCTCATCCCCAAAATAAAGCTTAAAAAAAAGCAGAGGAACCTTTTAATATTTTTATAGGTTAGCTCACAATGAGGTTAAACAGATTTTAACTCGGACAAAGAAACAGAATCACAGACCTGTGTTTGGTGGGATGAAGATTACTACCCCTTTCAACAGAGCTGGACATTAGACTGGCTGAGCTAAATCAATCTGTAACTCCATGGTAATATAGATACCTGCTTACATTCAGAGGGGAAAGCTTTAATTTTCCTAACCTTGCTTAATTCCATGTTTGTTTTAAATCAACGTAAGGTTAGCTTCTTTTCTCTAGCCCTCTACTCAACTACATGTTTGTGATGCCTTAAAAGTGCCAGCATAGGAGTTTATGAAGATGAAGAGAATCAGAGAATGGATCTGCCTAAAATTTACACCACATGTCTCCTTCTGCAAATATATAATTCGTTTTCTAGTGTGTTTTACCACAAAACTGCATAAACATGTACAATGCTCCAAAGGACAGTAATTTGCGGCCAGGAGGTGGGAAGACAGCACTGCCCCTGGGACAGCAGTCTATATGTACTGGGCTTAATCACTTAAGCCACTCAGCTACTTTGAAAAGGGGTAGTCTCAATCCTCCTTTCCCCCGAGAGACTCATTTTGTCACCACTTTCCCACTTTCCAAAACTGTGCGGCCCCAATGTGAGACAGTTCAGTAAGCAAAACCGATAGAAAAAAATTCTCCTGACAGAGAAAATAAGTATGTGTATGTGCATGTGCACACATACGTGTATTTATTTTGCCGTTTTCTTGAACAGTTTACCGCAGGCTGACACAAGCATTACTGCCGATGCAAGAAAGGGGAAGTGAACTGGGAAATAAGAGACAAGCAGGAAAGCTCCCTTGGCAACAGTCTGATATTAAATCCATTCAGATGTGTCATAAACCCACAACCATTGTTCCATGAGCTACCAAAAAAAAGTCATCTTTAACAGAAAAGGCTGTTATCAGTTTAACAGAAGAGACTGTCATCAGTTAAACTAAGTCAGTCCCAAAAGAGTAAGCAAAATGACATTCTTCCACTTCTTCCCCACTTCCCAAAATCTCGATGGGAGAAGGAACCAAGTGTTCATAAATTACAGCACAGGGGGTATAGCAGCAGGAGAACATAGCTGGCCTTTTACGGAAAGTGGTTCTTCAGTGGAAATTGGGAAGAGAAAAACCTTGTATTGAGAATTTGTAGGAGAAAAAAATCCAACTCCTTTAGAAATAAAAAAATAATTAGCATCAAGAATTTAAATACTTTATGCTATCTTTGTATATCTTGAGCTCTACCAAAAAACCCCAAAATTCTACCATTGTTGTCTTCACAGAAACTTAAAACAACTCTCCTAGTAACAAGCTGAGTCTTTAAAATATTACAAGACTCACATAAAACAACAATTTAAATGTTCAAAGTAGAATCTCTCCTGAATCAAACTAATTGAGCATGAATAATAAATTGGGTTTAGAAGCCTTGATAATATTACAGAATTTAAACATGGGAAATAGAAAACATAAAAAAACAGAAGATTGAATATTTGGCAGAGTTTACTCAATGGTTCTTAAAAACAGACTATGAACAAAAGTATCTGCCATTGACAACAAAGTATTTTTAGATGTGCATATAATTGTAGTTATTCATTCTCATTCTTAATTGCGATGCTTACAAAAAACCGTTCTCCGTTTAATCTTATACAAGGCATGTGTGTGCATGAACACAGCACTCCCTCTCTTCAAGGTCTTTGGGTTCCTCCAGTTGTAGAATCATAGAACGGCTGGGGGCTGGAAGGGACCTTAAAGATCATCCAACCCGCCTGCCATGGGCAGGGACACCTTCCACTAGACCAGGTTACTCAAAACCCCATCCAACCTGGCCTTGAACACTTCCAGAGATTGGGCAGCCACAACTTCTGTGGGCAACCTGTTCCAGTGCCTTACCACCCTCAGAGTAAAGAATTTCTTCCTAATATCTAATCTAATTCTACGCTCTTCCCGTTTAAAAATAAAAATTGTAACTGAAAACTACCCCTTGTCCTATCAATACACTGCCTGATAAAGAGTCCCTCCCCATCTTTCCTGTAGGCCCCCTTTAAGTACTGGAAGGCTGCTATAAGGTCTCCCCAGAGCCTTCTCTTCTCTGGCTAAACAACCCCAACTCTCTCAGCCTGTCTTCATAGGAGAGATGCTGCAGCCTCCTGACCATCTTCGTGGCCCTCCTCTGGACCCGCTCCAACAGCTCCATGTCTTTCCTGTGCTGAGGACTCCAGAACTGCATGCAGTACTCTGGGGCGGGGGGGGGGCTCACGAGAGCTGAGTAGAGGGGCAGAATCACCTCCCTCAACCTGCTGGCCACGCTTCTTTTGATGCAGCCCAGGATATGGTTGGCTTTCTGGGCTGTGAGTGCACATTGCCAGCTCATGTCCAGCTTTTCATCCACCAGTACCCTCAAGTCCTTCTCTGCAGGGCTGCTCTCAATCCACTCATCGCCCAGCCTGTATCCATGTTTGGGATTGTCCCAACCCAGGTGCAGGACCTTGCACTTGGCCTTGTTGAACTTCACAAGGTTCGCACAGGCCCACCTCTCCAGCCTGTGTAAGGTACTTCAACACGTGCATAGAAAAAAACCTACCACTTTTATTCAAACTGTATTTACTCTGTGGGTTAATGCAAGCTTTCAAATTTCTAGAGCTGTAAATCTATTAACTTTCATATGCCTCCCAAGTAAACATTACAGAAAAGGAACACGGGGAAAAATCAATGTTGTCCAACCGTCCTTTCTGAGAAGTCAAAAACTAACTGATCTGTTTGTTCAAAGGGATTTTGAAGTGATCAATTTAGTCATAAACTACTGAACATATGATGTAAAGCAGTGTCCCAAACCTAAATAGCGTATAGCAAAATTACAGCAAACTGTTAATGCAATACTCCTAAAAGCATCCTTCATTTAAGAAGGGAGACATACAGTCTGAATATTTCCTCTATACTGTGGATAAAACACAACTAATTCTTAAAGCTTTCTCTATTTTTCTAATTGATAGAATGCTTATCTGACATCTTCAACAGGATTTTACTGCACTGGACACAAAAAGGGATATTTCCATGCATCTTTAAAGCTAGATAACAGGTGGCTACAGAATGCTAATGCTTGCAGAAAGATGACTAAGTTTTGATAGTGCTTAAGAACTTTTAAACTTTATTTTCAACTTAACTTTACAGATGATCTAGCACACAGAAAGCAGGGAAGAAGGGAGAAATGTTTTATCTATTTCTGTTCTTCAACAGCAGTCTATAGCAATAACTCACCTCTTCAGCACAAGATAAATCTCCAGAAAAATGGAATAAAAGACTATGAAAGATCCTTACAAAAACTCCAGACATTAAAGTATTACTGAGGAAGGGGAACAGCCTAAGAATTGCTAGTGACATTAAAATATAGTTAAGATCATGGAAATTAATGAAAGAAATAGAAGGAAAAGCAATGAAAAATAAATTAAGACATGACCGTATGAAATGAAGTATTTTTCTTCTGAATCTTCAAAGAGTTAACCACTTATATAGCATCTTCCACAATTTCCAAATTCTGAAAAGTAGGATGATAATTCATAACTGTCTTAACAACAATGACTTTTTCATTATACATATTCTAGCTGGGAACTTGAACATAATAAGATTACTAATTGTCAACCAAATAAATGAGAGGACCTTCAAAAATAGCTGCAGGTTCACATTTGACCTTAAATCCCTTCGGTTCATTAAAGCCTTTTGAATGTAACATGTAGTGTGCACAAATGGATCCAAAGCTGAAGCTGTTTTAGTATTTTGAGTCACTCAAAAAGCATATGTGTAAAGAAAACCCGAACTTTTTGTTGTCCAAAGAAAAATTTTATTAGGTAGTAATTAAGGCACCAATCTCCTCTAGATTTTCATTTCCTCTCCTGCATCGCATGCTTACTACATTTTCTCTACTATCTGTATTTACTATTATTTCGTTTGCCTCTTTAGGCTAGTTTCCTAAAAAAATGGGTCTTTGATTGCACTGTCTACCATGTCTTTCCTTCCACTCTTGAAAATTCTTCTAGTCCTTGCCAGAAATGTAAAGATCTCAAAGACAAAAATTCTTACAAGATTCATAAAATTTAGCACCTGGAGAGAGAAGACCCCAATTACAGCCCGTCCCAAAAGCCCTGAGGAAGGGAGGGTGTATGTATAAATCCATAAACTAACACCTATATGAACCCATTTCCTAACACCTACTTGTTCCCCTTTGCCCAGACAAAGGAGTAGAGGACATGAGGGGAGCCTCATGTGCGGCAGTGAGGGGAATGGGAACCAGGATGGGGGAGAAGCTACACGCAGTAGGAAAGAGGCAAAAGAGGTGGGAGACACAGTGGGAAAATGAGTGTTTAGTAAGAGCTAGAAAGAGCCCAGGTTACATCACATGAGAGAATGGTGCCTGCGGTTAGCGAAACGGAGCAGCGCAGACCTCAAACCACCTTGAAGCCAGGTTTCCACACTTCCAATGCTCACCAGTGCTCTTACACCTTCCCCGTATTTACAATATTGCAAGACCAAAGTTTTAACAGCTCAGTGTCAGTCCAAAACCCTGTGTGATGTTTCTCAAACAATGAATTTGAAGGTGTTTTTTGATTCCCTTCTAAGCGTACAGGATATTCGTAGGTGAGCTCATCCAGCTTCTTCTACCATCGCAATTAGAGATGCATTTTAGCAAAGTCCAAGCATATCACAGATCTCCGTAACAAAAGATATTAAAGAACAACACAGAAAATCCAGCTAGCTTCCAACCCACAGCAGTAAAATAAATAAATACATTCTAGTCATTCTAAGAGCTACAAGCAAAAGAAATATTCAGAAATGTTACCAATAATGAAAAGGAGAACAATAAAGCTACAAAGCTGAAAATAATGCACAAAACTACAAAAAGAGATTCTGTCAGTCAGGTGAGTGACTGGTTTATATAAACAGGCAAATGCAAGTCTAGTTTTAAAATAAATAGTTTGAAATTGTTCAAAAATCCTTCGATGAAAAGGCACTATAAAAATTTATGGAGGAAGAATCCTTTAATCATTATATAGGAACTTTACTGGATTTTCAAATATATATACATTTTTTCTTTCAAACTATTTGTATGCATAAATATTAAGTTATATAAATACTAAGATATTTGTGTTTTCATAATCAAATTTACATTTATCATAAATATACACACAAGCGCTTAAATAAAGATATTCAAGGGGAAAAATACTTTCCTTTTCTTTGGTCACTGATTTTTTCAGTTTCTTCTTTAAAACTATTCACAGACTAAACATAACTGGTGTTAATGCAGATAACTACACCCAGGTCCAGCACTTGTCATACCTATGAAGAAATGTGACAGTAGTTCTAAAATGACGTAGCTGCCAGATGCAGAGATTCTGTATCAAGATAACCAAATAATACTAAATATTTTTCAGATAATAAATATCCTAAGCAGTTCAGTCTTAGACCAATGACTATTTTATACAGTGTCAGCATGGACAAAACCAAATTTGATTATATAATCGGTGATTCTGATTACCTGGAATAGCTTCATGGGCTGTCAAAACCACACTTATAATAGGATTTTTAGCTCCTGAAACCTGTTCAGTCTCCTTAGTTGATGGAGTTCTCTCTGTTTTCTGAACTCTGGGCCTCTTTGGAGTTTTTTCTCGCTCATCTTCCTTCCTGTCAAGGTCAACGTCAGAATCATTACCTAAAGAGCAAACATCAAAAAGAATGTAACTACGTACAAAAGAAATGCAGGTAACACAGTCACTAACATTACAAGAAAGAACTAGGAAAAAATTAATGCTACTGTAGAAAGAAATACATGTTATCAAAACAAGACATGCTGCACGAGTCTCTGAAGGGGAACTTTTTCCCCTCTATTTAATAAAACTAGTGTGATACTTATACAAATAGAGAAAATAGACAAAATAAAGAAAAAATCAAAATTCTAAAAATGGACTCTCAGAAACATTTGTTTCTAAATTATCTTGACATTACTGTGGATTTTTGTGAAAATTCTACAAACTTTGCAGAATTTCTTTTGATTTCACCATTAATGAACAAATTCTTTTTCTCCTTTCCATATATAATTCTTCTGATGACTTTGGATTATTTCTCCTAGTACTGGATTCATTATCCATGTTATTTAATGGGAAGACTTCCAATAGTCTCTCTGGATTAGGCTTTTTCCCCCCACTGTTACTCTGAATCAACAGCCAGAAACATACTTTTCTTTTTCAGTGTCAATTCAAAAAGAATTAAGGTTCAAAGCAGTTCTTTGGTTCAGTCTAACTCCTGACATGTAACTCTTCATTTTGAAGGCCTGCGCTTCTAAATCATCCCCTAACTGTTGCTTTTCAGAATGTCTTAAGTTGGATAACTCTTGGACCTGTTAACCAGAAAGCAACGCAATAGTTGTATTCAAAACACTCATCTGAAGCTATTTCTTCCTTAAAGCAAATGAGGAATTGCTTACTGAAATACAAAAAAAAAAAAAANGGGTTGCAAGTTTATACCAACGAAATTTCTTTATATTAGATGAAGTGGTAGAAAATGCAGGCTAGAGAAAACAATCTTGGCAAATTAAGGCATTAGACAAACGTTCGAGAGGTAATGAGCAAGGAAAGCAAACACTGATGGAAGAAAATCATAAATGAACGCAGTGAATTTCAGATTTTTTTCTTCCCTGAATATAAAGCAGCTGACACAATCTCCAGAATAAGTCATTCAATGTATATTCATAACATGCTGTAGCTGCTCTACTGAGATAGGGAAACAATATATAAATAAATACCAGTAACAGCAAAGCTGTAGTGTGTCTAGAGTTGTTTATGGCATGCAAATATAAAAGCATTGGAAAGATATGCTACATGGAAATGGCTGTGTTTTAATTCCAGTAGTATTTTGTTAATATTCAGCTGAGATTCAAACAAGTCTGTCTCCCATGGTCTTACCTTAATAGAACAAGGGGTTAAAGAGTGCTGGCTGTTCCTTAAAAAAAAATGAAGGGCACAAGCACAAACTATCATAGTTAGGACTGATCAAGTAACTAGCACCTGGATAAACTGCAAGCTCTTTACTAGATTTACTAGATACAAAACCAGAAGGAAACAAGGTATGTAAGAATCGGTTTAGATTTCTCAGGCATGCTGAGGCAGAAATGTGTATACTGACAACTGTTAATGACTTGATGCTAACCTGTAAATCTGAAATTCATATTTACAACACCTAGAATGAGCAACAACCACCTAGCAAACTGAATTCAACACGGTTAGCAAGCCATCTTTCTGTGGAGTCACATTAGCAATGTTTTTGCCCCAGCTTCCAGCCTAGGTTATAAAAAATTATGCTCTGCCTTGAAAGCCCCCTGCTTTTCAGCGCCTGCTCATGATTTCTTCAATTTCATTAGATAAATTCCTTGATATATGCCTCTTCTCAACTACCTTTTTCTCTGTAGATTTCTGTGATTTTGGAAAATATTGCCACTTTATAGGTATAAAGGGTCTCATTATGTCCCTATTTAACTCCTTAATATAGTTGTAAATTATTGATTGATATTGAAACCACTTAATTCTAACACTGACATTTCTCTGCAGTACTACAAAGGGATATTTGAATATAAAGAAATATCCCCTTCAACCAGAATCTGCCTGTGCAGTGTTTTCTTTTGGTGGGATGAACAGGGGTGGGAGGAAACAAACACATTTTTCCACATTTCCTTCATGAAACAGACTCTGTTAGTTTATTATCAGCAATAAAATGAATTGTCACAAATTTTGCAGCAGGACCAGGCCACCAACAGAAGAAAGCCTGCTCATAAAGAATCAGAATACACAAAGAATGTAAGCTGCTTATTAAATTGTGTTTCCCTGAGGCTACTTCACATACTATTAACAAATACAAAAATTAATTTGGTTAATTACTCTGCTTTTGTTCAGTGGACAGTAAGAGTTAGTGTTAGTTTTAGGAAAAAAAGATTTATGTACCTGTAGACAAAACTCTAAGTCATTTTTGCATGTTTTAGCTAACAGAAATCCAGAACTATAGATTGAAAGGAAAGCTGTGATTAGGACAACAGACTTTTCTCCATTTTGCTTGGGATCACACAATGAATTCCTAGCAGGCATATGAATAGAATCCAAGCACCCTGCTCCTAAATCTTCCTTTCTAACCATTACGAACTAGGAGTTAGTCAGTTTAATGAGGAAATAAAGTGGTTGAAACCAAAAGACAAAACAATTTTATTGTCTTTTCATGTTAATCTGTAACTCTGTTTACTTTTGAATATTGGAATTCTACAAAAAAACAGAAAAGGAAGAAAAGGACAAACCACAGTTGAGTTTGCTAGTGATCCACACTAATGAATAANTACACTCAGTATCTGCAAAGATGCGAAGAAGATGGAGTGCTATGCAAATTTTGTAACACAAAAAAAGCCCACACATATATTGTCCAAAACCAGGCAAGATTGAAAATTCAATTGATTTACTGATCCTACATCTTGAACTAGTGCTAAACATTTGTATGAACGCTCTCAACAGTCACATGACATAAAAAAAAAAAAAATCTCTCTTCTCTACAGAGTGGTCAAGTCAAGTTCTGATACTTAAACAAAATTTATTCACTAATTTGATGAATGTTGATGGCAGTAGCCCCATTCTTCCCCTTTCTGAGGGGAACAAGTATCTTCCAGAAGTGATTTGTGGATGAGGACCTGCAGCTGCACACATTGCCAATACCTTTTGCTACAAACGTAACTATTTCACAGTTTGTGTATAACCTGACAGAGTCCTCAAAAAAATCCCACCAAACTAACACTCTCCATCAAACCA
>VYZW01050183.1:5411-18577 GCA_013401315.1 Balaeniceps rex
CACCAGAATTTTTTAAATGAAGGAGGTGTGCAGCATGTTTCCTGACAAGGTCTGAAGAACCCTGTCAGAAAAAAAACCCTACGGTTTTTCCTGTTTTGCCATTTTTGAGTTTCAGTTCTGGGCTGCTTGAATGTAAAAATAAATATAAACTGCTATTAAAAGGCGGGGGGCTGTTTCACTGATGCATGCCAATGAAAGATTGTTCCCTAGCATGCATTTTTCCTGTGATGTTTGTCCAAGCTACTTTTCTTCTGAACCCTTCTCTCTCTGTTGAGGATTCCTCGTGTGCTTTTTATTTCAGTCCCTTCTCTATTTTCTTTTGGCATCTAAGTAGCACTGTGGTTAGGTATGGTCATAAACTTTTTTTTTTGGTCTCCTGTATTCTCAGTTTATCACTTCCCCTCTCTTAAAATGTAAGCTTGTGAAGGCAGGACCTGATCTTACCTTAAGAAAGCTGCTTCTGCTACATGCTGTTGTTCATCCACATTGCCTGGTGCATCCAACAACCCAGCATGAAAGACTGCCTCTGCTGAAAGTGTATAAGCCTAAGGGGTAGTTGGAGGTGGCAGCAAGGTAGGCACAACAGTCAGTGCAAGGTGCACAGAGAAAATGGCAAGACTGTTATTGTAAGAATGTGCATGCAGTGGTCCTGGATTTGCCAAATGCTGTCATGATAGATTGTGTGAGAAAGTCCGGTTGCTGTATTTTATAGTTTTGGCTGAAGTCCCCATCTTCCACAACTGAGGAGTTTTCCCCTCCAGTCACTCCCTGGCAAGTGCCCATAAGAACACTGTCTTATCTCTGTGCTTAGACACTGTCCAACCCAAAAGACGTCAAGGAGATGAGTAAATTATGCATATTCTTCTACTGGATGTGAAGCTACATGTAGTAAATAATTGGTGCCCTGCAGGCAAACCACTTTGGTGTGATTCAGAATGGCTTGCCTCCCATATGGGTAACTTGGGAAAGATTATATCATAGCTTTTCAGCTGCAGAATTGGGGCTAACATCTCCGACGCTTCATAAAATGAACACTGTAGTTCACTTGGAAGATGCCTGACTGATAATCCTGGGAATTTAAATCCTTTGTCTACGGCCCTGACATGTGCCTCAATCCTGGCCTCAAGGGACCACCTTAGAAGGTGAATGAGTTGTGGCTTGTGCCCATTTAAACATGAGCAGGAGCTACCTGCTGGTGATCTTAGTGTCTGTTCTGTTGGCAAGTTTGTAAAAGCACCCAGGCACAAAGAACCGAGTTTAGATAACATTAGAAGTTAAATATTTTTAAGTGTCTCCCACATTATTTGTGCTATTTTCAGTTGTTAACCTGGATAAGATGTGTTTCTCTTTTTCTACATTTCTTCAACTTGTACAGTGAAAATAATAGTTGTCTTCTTTCTTGTACCTGATTTACAGCTCATTTTGTTTGCCAGTTCTTGGAAGTGTAGTGTTGAAGTGTTCACATCGTAAACACAGTGACAGACTTTTTTTTTAATCTCCCTAGGAAGATCATTGGAACATTTCAATTAACTGTCATTTTGGTTTAAAACAATATGTCCTTTTAATTCCTGCAGTTCCTTTGTCTTTTGTTAGTGTTTTGGGTTTTTGGGGGTTTTTTTTTGTTTGTTTTTTTGTTTTTTTGTTTTTTTTTTTTATTTCAAGATAAAACCTAGTAAACTTGCCTGAAGTTAATGGACATACCTCATTTAAACTTAAATTACCTCATATGCAAGTATTTGCAGGTTCAGAGTCATTGCCTGTAAATGTCCTACTTTTTCTAACCCTTGATTTTTACTATTTTTCTGGGTTTTAGGGATTGGGTGCAGCAGGGGGAGGGGAGTGCAGTAATAAATTAAAATAAGCATTGTTTCATCTTTAAATAAATAAATGATCCTTAACTTTGTCCAACAGTTGTGAACCAGTGGGCAGTATATGCTATCCGAAATCTCACTGAGCAGAATGAGAGAAACCAAGAGCTTATTGCACAGATGGAGGACAAGGGGCTGGCAGACAATTCTGCCCTTGAGAGTATGGGTTTAGAGATAGAGAAGCGAGATGACAAGTTAATTCTGAGATCTGTCAGGAAAAAGCCCTCGTGAACAAAAAAAAATGAAGAACAGTCAAATCATTAAAAGAGGATTTCTCTTTTAAAATATTTTTTCCCTGCTCAGGCAATCAAGATTTCTTCAGTTGTAGTTCCAGTCTGCTGGAAGTGTTACATTCATTCTCAGAAAAACTGCCAAATGATACTTCTGCCTCACTGTTGTAAGCAGAAGGACACCTACACATTTTCTAAATACCTAGGTAAATTAATCTATGGAAGAAGATCCTTCTTTTCAGATGGTTGAAATTTCATTACTTACTTGTTTCATTAGTAGAAAGATGTCATGCGTGCAGTATTGAGTTGTTATAATTTCCATTGCTGAACCTGGAGATAACTGTCATTAAAAACTCAACAAAGAAATAACTGCTTTGCAGTCTGCCTTCTCCATTTAAAAGATCTTTGCTGAGTCAGGGCTAAACAATGAAAGTTACTAATTTTAAATCATAGTGCTTAAATATCTCTGCTTATATAAGGATCAGTGGAACATTGGATGTACATAAATATTTAGTGAATTAAACACATCATGCCTTCTGTATGTTTAAATTATTGGTAAATTGTCTTTTCTACCTTGTTACCTTTCAGTCTTCATGACAAGTATATTAAAAACAAAGCTGAAGCTGTTGTGGCAACAGATGCTACATTCCTTTGCACTGGGGCATGTCTCTGTTTTGGAGACTTGGGTGTTTGTTTGAATTTTATTTGTTCCTTTGGATGGTAAGTCAGCCCACTTTCCTTTTATTTTGCACTTCTCATGGGTTTTCTGAACTCTGGCAGACTGCTGAAGAGGTAGTTTCTCACTGTGATTAATTCTAGCAGTTTCTTTTCACCCCTCTGCCTTTCCAAAACATTGACAAAACTCATTTCCAGTTAATTAATTCAAGAGAGGCAGAAGAATGGAAGGCCCTGCCTCTTCATTTTGGGTACCCTCCTATATTGTTGTTGGACCCTGCCACTGTGGAATGTGGCATGAATGAGATGGGGAAGAAGGGGGGTGAAGCAAGGGCGGGGGAGGGGGGCACGGTTAACTCTGTGTGTGCCATAGCTTTGCCCTGGTAGCCAAGAAATGTAATCGTCCACACCTAAGAAAAACAAGAATTACAGCTTTTATACTAGCGCTTGTATATCCTTGCTGTCATTTGCTTATCTTCAGTTGTGTCTAACAGGAAGGTCCCAGGAAAGTTAAATTGTTCATGTTGTCATCACTTAATGCCATTCTTAAATGGAAAGGCAGGTTTATGTCCTAAAACTACATGTACATGTAACAGACACTCAGCTATGTGCATCAGCTTTTGCTCCTCCAATTTGTTTTTTGTTTTAAGAATGGAAAAAACCACTTGGTACTTTGAACTATGAGAAATATATAGTAATGCTTAAAACTGATGGGGATTATAGCCAGACTACTAAGATCTTTTCAAGTTAACCGTAAGATTTCAGTGTCTACCATGCTGACCAGGTGGGACCATGGAATTGACCTAGTGGGATTTCAGTCACCTGTTGGTTTTAAAGGCAATGATATAAAACTGCTGTCTTTAGCCGTTTATTAAGTAAAGGATGTATGTAAAGGGATAATGGCAATAGGAACAAAGACTGTAACTTTTGTTGCTTGTAGTGACTTCTTACTTTAAAAACACATGGGGGCAAAAACTGTTCTTTGTTTGAGCAAAGAATAAATATGAATATAAGCAAAGTGATTTATTTGCATTTTAAAAACAACTTGACAGGAGCATTTCAGAGGATATTAAAAACTCCTGTGTTTAAGTGCTGGTTTATAAAGTCATTTCTTATACAGGTAGGTGCCTTTTGCTAGCTGAATGGAAAAGGATATATGTTTTAGATTCTTCTTGAGCACATGGTCTATCAGATTGTGGTTTCTCAATGGTTTCCATAAGCCTTAATGCTTGTGTTTAGGCCAGAATTCATTTAGCAGTTTAATTACTATGTCACATAAGATTTACAGCTGGTTTTGTGTGGATTTTTTTAATCTTTATCTCCATAACACGATGGAAAATTCATACTTCTAGCACCTAAATGGCAAAAAATAGAATTCTACTCTTAAAAAAAAAAAAAAATTGTTTTATTCAGAAGGCTACATCATTCAACTTTAAAAGGAAAGAATTAAATTTTTGCTAACAAAGGAGCGTCAGATATAATAGCACCTAGGAATAAAGTGGTTTTCAACTGAGTAATTATAAAACCTCAAACATTTTTATTTTAGCACCACTACTTAGGAAACTCATGTTAGATAATTTAACAAAGTGAGAAAAAAAAAAACATAATTATCCTGAAAAGAAAATGAACTTTGTTTAGGGAAAAAATGCAAAGAATTTCCTTCTATTTAGGCTAATAAAGAGTTAAAATCCTGTTCACAAAGCAAATCCAGAAAGAACCTTGGTTGTGGAAAAAGCAGTGGGAGTCCCTTTTTCCTTTTAAGCAGTTGGGAATAGACTTTTTTTTTTTTAACTTGATGGTTGTGTACCCACCAATGGAATACGCACAAACCCATAAATATAAGCCAAATAATAACAAACACAAATAAATAAAAGGGGTTTGTGTGTTTCAGTACATAATGCAGTAATAGTTGTGTTTTCTAAATGGGAAATGTAGGGCTTTCACAGTGGAGAACATGCTGATTACTGTATTGTGAGTGGCTGGCTTTTGATTTTCCTAGATGGATTAATTCTCAGAACACAACAGCCTCCCTGTCCTCCCCCAGTGGCGTCCCAGTCTCCAATGGGCTTGTTTTATATGCTAGGGGATTAATACAGCACAGCAATCAGTCATAAAAAGCAAGCTTTATTGAGTTTGTAAAAGGGCAGAACAGTCAGATCAAGTCTTGTGACCATCTTATTGCTTTCGAGTGCTTTCAAACAATAGTGATCAGATCTTTTTTTTAAGGTCTATTTGTTAATAAAAGGGAATAGGGAGTTGGTTTTTCATCGTAAGTGGATAGATTTTTAAAGAGCTTTCTTGCCAATTGTGAGAAATAAGCTTATATGTTTGCAAAGTTCTGAATTTTTACTGCTTCTAATAATTCAGGTTTGTTTTGCCTAAAGCACTTGTAAAATACATTTTTAAATGCAACCAACAAAAAATAAAGTCCCGGGCATCTAAGGCCATTGTCACAATCTTTATATAGCAGTTGATTTTGTATTTTGAGGTTGGTGTGTTTGCATAGCGAGACTCCAAAAACCTCCCCTTTATTTGCAAATGAAAAAATATTAAAAATGTGAGGCTGTGCCCAAAATTACCTTTGATCTTTGTTTGTACCTAGCCTTGTCTATATCATTGTTTTATGTTGACTTAGAATGTGCTGTCTTGTTACACTACTCTAAGTAGACTTCTTCGTTAGTAAATGTCGGGGGTGGAAAAATTTATGAAGTAGCACAGAACCACCTTTTCACTTCCTTCTTAAAATCCCCAAGGCTTCCTTATGCACTATACACCGCTTTGGTCTGTGAAGGTGGCGGTGGCAGCCGGGGGCAGGGAGGGAAGGCGGTGTGCTGGGGGCCGGCAGCGCCCCTGCAGCCCCGGGGCGCTGGTGGCCGGAGCCGGCGCGGCCGAGCGCCGCGTTGGGGGAGTCCCCGCAGTGCTGTCCAAGGTTCTGACAACGCTGCCCATCGCTCTGCGAACCTCCCGTGCCCTTCACGTGGAAAGCAATTTCATACTTCGGTTGCCGCTGCTTTCCTAATTTCCTTTAGAGTTTCTCTGCAGTATGCTGAGGTCACAGCTGGGTAATAAGTGTGTGCGCTGCTTTTAAAGTATACCCAAAGACAAATGTTTCTTGCTGTGTTACACGTGGAAGATATTTAGGTCTTCATTGTTTACGGGCAGACCTGTTAGCAGTGTCTCTGTTTAGGGTTAAATGATGCTTTCCGTGTTGAGGTCCCGTTCCAGTTGCTTGTAGCTTGGCCAGGTCGTAACCATTCAAGTGGAAATTTTCCATGCTGCTTTAGGCGTAATTGGTTTCTTCATGGACACTTTCTCTCACAGTGATTTGTGATAAGATCCAGTAATTTATGTGGATGAGAAACTAGCATTGTTTTTTGTATATGTTAACAGTATCTCTAAAATAATTTTTTTAAAAACTAACTATTCCAAATATAAATGAGGGTTATGCATTTTCCTCTGTCATAATCCAGTCCAAATTTGGCCACATTGTAAGCTCTGGAAATCCTTAGTTTATATATTGTAAGTTGAGACTTGCGAGAGCTGAGCTACTAAATTTGCTGAATTTGCTTTTACATTGTCTTTGTCCCAGTCATGAATCCAGGGTCTGTACAGGGCATTTTCAACAACTGTTGCTCCTCGCTAGTGTGGTGCTGGCAAAAGAAATCAAGAACTGAGAGATTCTCTGCACTTCTCTGTGAGCTGCCTGCTGATGTGCATCTAGCATGGAGTAAGGAACTGCTTAGACTGAGGATGGCAGCAACAAATAAAAATGGATCTTGGAGGGTGAGAGAGGCAGTAGTTCAGGTCCAAGAGAGAACTTCTAGATGAAGGGGAACACCTTATCAGTCTGTCTGTAAAACAAACGAGGGAGTACGATTATTTAGCATCATTTCTCTTAGACTCTGGCAGTTGCAGAAGTTTGCTATCCAAAAGGTATCCTTTAGGAATAGCCTCCCCTCTCCAGACTAAGAGCAAAGCAATGTCTACTTTCACCCCAGATTTATTTTGGACAGGATTGGCTCTGTACTGCATTTAATTGCCTTATTGGAATCAAGGATGCTCTGCTATCTGGCTCAGCATTTTCTGCAGCCTTACAGCTTACTCTGAAAGTAGTATATAATTCATAAAATACTTAAATAGATAAAATATTTAAATTGAAAAGAGGAAATATATAAATAAATCAGAGAATTCTAATTTTTTATGTCTTTTCATAGGAAAGGAAAAAGCAGCTGGAGGTAAAGACAGGTGGAAGTCCAGAGCATTTAGAATTAATCTCATCCTCTTTTTGCTGCATGGCATCTCACCTCAGTTAGAAGCACAGCTAATGCCTCACCAATAGTGATGTGGAGACATCGCTGAAGCTCCATTAGTAAGATGCACTGCAATTTGCACTTGGTCTTATTTAAACTTCAGGTGCCTTCCATAACATATTTATGCTAAACTTAAAAGTTTCCTATCGTTTTTGAGTACAAGCAAACATAAGTTTAGAGACACAATATCACAAAAGGGATTTCTGTTTGAATTTTTACTTTGTCATTCAAGAAGTATTCAAACCTGTCCATCCACTTGTGGAGTTGTTATGCAATGCCTTTAGTTTTGGTGGGGTGTTTTGTAATAATTCAAGAGTGCTGAACATCTTAACACTTTTTGACATACATTCATAGTCAATATTTGTTAGAAGATGAACAGTCCGATCTCTAATTTGTTTTTTGGTGGGGTTGTTTTTAAGAGGTTTTCTTCCCATGGGGTTTTGAAAACATGATCAAAGTAGGCACAAAAGCTATGCTGCCTAAGGAAAAAATCTCAAAAATACGTCTGAAATGTGTGAACTGAACGGGCCTCTCAATGGTGGTGTAAACTCTAAAACATAAGCATAGCAAATGTTAGTGATGATAGCTATTCTACTGTTGACCACTTTTTCAGAAATACATGTTTATGTTGTATTCACAGCACAATAATAAGGAAAAAATATGGATTGTGTAATTTATCTTAAATATCAGGTCCTAACTCTGGGTATAGAGGGGATTTTCAGCTGTTAGCCTGGGAAATTTGCGTTTTGAAATTGTGTTTACTAGAAGTTATTATAAAGCCGAATCCTTCTATTATTACATACCTTTTAATGAATGCTTATAAAAGCATTTTCTTGGTTTTTCATGATAAATCCTTTATATGTTGCTTGGTTTAAATATATTTAAACAACTTCAATGAGAAATCAGTTTAAAACTGAGCATTGGCATGTAATGTGTTGTTTGACACATTTCTCAAGGAACAGATCATGGAACTAGTGTATGTGGGCTTTTGTAAGATAAATCGCTTATGGGCAAACTGGAGAAGAATTAGAGAAGTAAGCATTCATGACAAAGGACTTTCTTCTGGCTAATCACTTTTATAATTCACAGCTTGACTAGCTAAACAATAAGTGATGATCCCTTCCCAGTAATTTCTGAAAATATTTGTTATTGGGAAATGTCAGGAAGTGATACTGAATTTGGGTAGAGCAATGCCTAGGAAGAACAGTGGAAAGAGTGATAAGAACCTGTCATGTTCTGACGCTCTCATGTTGCAAGGTCAGTGTCTCGTGCTGGGCTTTGCAGTGTATTTTTTTTATTTGTGGGTTGGTGGTTTTGGTGGAAGGGTGGAAGAATCTTGTTTGCTGCTTCAGGTTACCTATTCATTAACTGTGGATGAAGTTGTCTACATTTGCTACAGAAATTTTTCAGCTGTTATATGTAAGAATTAAAGTGGAGGAGGGGAAAAGCATGCTGGAAGAATATATAAGACAGACTGACTAAAAAAGATTAGACCTAAAAATACAGATCTAAACAGTCTAAGTTGTCTGTGGTTTTAAAAAAAAAAGTGAAGACAAGCCTTGCAGATCAAAGCCCTCTGGCAGGACAAAAGCAGCTTATTACTTTGGGGGTGATTTTAAAAGGAAAAAAACATAAATTGTTGATAAACCAATTAAAAAAAAATCATGTTTTCCCAGACATAGGTTGTAGAGCAGGTGATATTTCTGCTCGGTTCCTTATCCCCTTTATTCTGCACCATGCGTTTCTTTTCTTCTGCACATCATAGACTGTTCCTACTTTTGATTAAAAGTGAGGTTCGGTAGGCTGATTTATATAAACAAGGCAAAAAAAAATGCAGTATTGTATGTGCACTAATAAATAGGAAAATGTCAGGCCAACAATATTAATGAAAAGAAACATACAGCTGTCTTGTATTACCCTGTGTTCCCCTTCAAACTCCTGGGGCAGCCCTCCTGTTCTGCTTTTTATAGGCCCATCGTGATAGGTTCTGCCAGAAGTGTTAGTTTGTCAACAAGACTGAGCGCTCTGCATCAAAGGCAGCCTTCCAGCCTTGCTCAGAATACTTAAGATAATATATTTAAACCCAGCTTCTCAGTGACATACATGTATTCCCCCTGTCTGTGGTTTCAGTTCAGTTTGAGATTTGTTTTCTCAAAATGTTTTAAGAAATCTTGGCACAAATGTCAACAAAACCACTTCATAAGAGAATAATGGATGAAAATGTCTAACTCCTTCCTGGGAAAAAAGCATTGTTACTGACTAATACCTGTGAGGAGTCTCATCCTTAATGTCAAGTCTTCTCAGCTGGACCAACAGGCTTGAATACATAATTTTTACTACTCACTGAGGGCAAAGTGCATGCATAAGACTGTTACAAATCACCAAGGGATTTTACTAATAGTGTCATTAAAATTGCAGCACATTCTTTGTTGTTCAAAACATTTGTGTATTGTCCAAGTCTTTGCAGGGTGGCTTCACTCTCTTTTCCTTGCCTTGTAAATTCTTTGTTACAGGAGTTGTTCATTACTGCATTTAGGCAGACCTTGGCACCTGCTCTCTACTCTCAGCTGCTCTCTGGACCAAGATTAAATATTATTTAATAAGCAGGGGGTTTTTAGCCACATACTTTACAAAAAGTGGTGCATCTTCCAATCTTTGGCCCAAGCCCATGTCTATTTAACGATACCAAGAAGTGTCTGAAGAGTGTCCTCCTCAGTTCTGTGGATTTTGCATTGTCAGTGCTTCATTCTAAATTGCAGCCACGCGTTGTGAGCCTGCACTCCATGGGTTAAAGTGTATTTTGATATTAGAACAAGCTCTCATTATGTTTTCCCTCTTTCCCCCTTTCTACTAACACCACCCCTCCACCCTCCCCATCCCCCCTGATTTGGAACTTTAAGCTTTCTAGTTAAGCTATTATGGTGGCCATAAACAGGTGCGTGCTTTACAGAGGGTCTCATTCTGTGGTTTCCACTGGCATCCCTGGCCTTCTGAACTCCCCTTTGCTACCTCCTTCCCCCTCAATAATTTTTTATGAATGATAGCTTTTCAACACCCTGGGAACAGCTTGTTGGGAAAAACACTCTTCATGGGGTGCAGTCAAATCCTACACATTTCTTCAAGGGAGTTTTATGAAAGGAGTGGTACTGTGCTGCAGGTATGACGTATGTGTGGCCCCCCCCTCCCCGCTCACTCCCCTACCCCNGGCTTTTTTTAATCCATCTTTTAGCATTTCGTTTTGTTCCTACTACCCTTCTCACACCCCCACCCTCAAGTGCTTTCCCCTTCTTTCTACTATTGATTTGGCTATTCAGAAAATACAAAGGTAAAAGGAATATTACTATTTTTTTTCAAGAACAGTCTCTCTTTCTGTAGTATTCTAATGGTATTTGCAAGAAATGAATTGAAATTGCGAAGCGGGGTGGAGGTAGGCATTTTTTTTAAAAAAAAAACAAACCCAAGCTTAAAGTGTTAGAATTGTGATTTTTTTTTTTTTTTCCTTTATTTTTTTTTTAAACAGAAAGGAAAATTTGCTTTTGGCTGATCTGATCTTTTCCCTGCCCTCTTAGACGTGTATTTTTAGCATTTTGAACACATGTAATGTCCTCAGATATTGCTTACCAAAGCACTTTGAAATAACTATAGAGGGTGGATGGGATGACTCAGGGGACTGGTAATTGAATATGGAGCCTTTTCACCTCGAAGTCACTAGTTTGAATCTAACCCAAGTTGCTAGCGACCTAGTGGTTACCCTCAGATGGCTGTTTAGTGGCCTGTCTGAAGTGAGTTGGTGGTCTCAGTCCAGCTTTTCGCAAACAGCTGTCCACATCACAGAAACCACCGTCACAGTTAGTACTAATTAGCAGCCTTGTTGGCAGTATCGGTAAGTGAGGCGAAGGACTGAATTAGCCATCGAGCTGTCTTCTGCTGTTAGAGGTGGTCTCTCCGAAACAGAGCCAAGGCACCCTGCTCTTGGAGTCTTGCAGCAGCTTAGTTTTGACACTGTCTGGATTGTGTGCACGTGTATTTTCTCCCTCTGGGGAGACTGCAACTTTTCCTACTCCCGCGATATCAATCTGTCAGTCGTGTCCCCATTTTGGTTTGGTTTTGCTTTGTCCTCTGCAGTTTATGGATTCCTGGGTTCGGGGGCATCTCCATACCTGGTGATTGGACTTTCCCACACACCCTTTATCAGTCAGATTAGTCCCCTAACATCTCTGCTAAATCTACCACAAGTAAGATTCTTCACATTTCAGTCCATTTGTTTCATAATGGCAATCTCACCGGTGGTAGCTGTCAGTTGCAAAAGTTTCCATACTGTGCTCATTGTTTTGCAGTCCTCTTTCTGAAGTGTTTTTACATTTTATCTCTGCAAGAAGTTTTGTTCTTCTCTGAAGCTAAGCCAAAATGTAGCCATTTTGAAGGTGTGAGGAGAAAATAGATAATTCTGACCTTTTGAAATATCTGATAGTTTAAAAAAAGAATCTTGCAATAAATATCTTGTATTTTGGGAGGTTTAGAGTACAATCCTCGTGTACTCTGAATGGTGCATGAATGGATTCCAAGGACTGCAGAGGGATCCCTCTGCTGGTAGTAAGATTCTGGGTCAATGCATAAGTCTTTATCTGTGGTAATCCATTTGCAAGATCACGAAAATTTCCATATTTAAAAAAAGTTGAAGTAAACATGGTTCACAGCATTTTAAGCTGTAGGCAGTTCTTTCTGAAAATGGGGAATTCAGTATGCATACACTGAATTCTATGCAGGGGAACAATAGTAACAGAATTCTAATCAAAACACAGTGTTTTTCTTCCCAAGTACTAAACTAAGCCTTGTAGGAACCCATTTCTGATTTTTTTCCCTGAGTTTTAATGTTAACAGTGGTTTCTGCAAAAATAAACATTCCCTCAAACTATTGGCAGCCCAAATACGAAAGCCGAAACTGAAGGTAACAATAGTGACCTTATTAGTTTTTCTTCTCTAACTTGAAAGAAATGGCTAAAGTGAAGAACACAAATAGAAACAAGTAACATAGATTTTTAAGCTTTTGATTCCTGGTGTTGTTAAAAGGGTAAGGAAGAATCTGTATAATAGAGGATTTATGCATTGCCTTTTGAGGAGGAGGACAGGGTCGCAGCTTTTGGAATCTGTGGTTTAGGTTAGGGGTATCATTATGCTACACGCTTCCAAGTAACTAGTTAGGCTGAATACCATTTCATGGTTTCTACTCATGCACTGATAGGTGATTAGGTCAGACTTCACTGGGACTGGATCTATGTTGTGTATCTTTCTAGAATATGGGGGGTTTTTAGCCAGTAGGAAGATACAAGGGAGGCTGGTGGGAGAGCAGCGCTCTAGCTGGGAACAGCACAACTGGAGGCGAAGGGAAGCCTAGCTCAGGGCTTTCTCTTACATTTTGGATGAGCTCAGGAAATTAACTCTTTTGAGCTGATTGGAAGGGTCTACAAGGAGAATCCCGCACTGGCTGGTATCTTGAGCAGTCCAGAAAAAGAGGCAAAAATGGTTGCTGTTTACAAGTTGGAAAAAAGTGAATTAAGCCAAGAAGGTGTTTGAAGTGATTTGCCTTAGTTGTGAAACAGATGTTTAACTAATCAGCTGACAGTGGTAGAGCATTCCCTCTTTAAAGCTCAGGCAGGAAGGGGGACTGTACACAATGCCCTGGAAATGTGTCTTCGAATAAGTGTTCATAGTAGAAGTACTGCAAGTCTGGAGGAGATGAAGTCTTCTAAATAATGATGGTTTTATGGAGAAGGTCGTGCTCTCCTCTCACGAAGGAAGGAGATGGAAAGAACTGAAGTGGAAACAGTTGGCAAGGCCAGTCTGTCTTGTTGTCACAAGAGTGGCAGGAAGGAGGNAATCATGTGCTGCTTGTTAATCTCAAGAGAAAAAATGCCATGATGTGTCTGTTGCGTGAGCACAAGGCACGCAAAAATCACATGACAAAAGTAATTTTTGCGTAATGGTACCAGTAAAAACAAAAAAGAAAAAGAGAATGAGGAACAAAAGCTTTACTCGCCTATGCCAGCAAAAGTCTGCTTTGTCACCCATAGCCTCGAAGCCCT
>VYZW01050184.1:6865-18390 GCA_013401315.1 Balaeniceps rex
AGGTCCTTCAAAAAACATCGGTGTTCAGCACTGCTAGAAAAAACATTCAGAATTACTAGGAGAGGAAATTAAAAAAAGAAGTAGAAAACATCACTTGGCTACTGCATGAATATTTTGAACTTGAGCATTCTTGATCTTCTGATGATGATAGCTGGCAGAGTATAATGGGGAAAGATATAAAGAAAAATAACAAAGGTAAGAAAAGGTTTTAAACTTCTGTACAAGGACAAAGTCAATCAACTAGGAGCTTAAAAATGTGACAACTGTGAAAGATACAACATAAGTTTATATCATAATTAATGAGATGTCGAAAAAATAGAAATTAAATAATCGGGTACTAGTTTAAAACAAACAGAAGAAAATATATTTTCATGTAACGTATAATTAAATCGTAGCACTTACTGCTCAGAATGTTGTGCATATTAACAATTGAGATGGGTTTAAAAAAGCAATTAGACAAATTCACGAACAAAAAGTATATTAAAAGCTATTAAACACAAACATACAATTTCTAGTCAGGAATTATGTACCACAGACTAATGAAAGCTAGAACTTACCCAAGAAATTGTCTTAATATAGAAAGTTATCCTCCTATAAGGAATTTGTAGGCTTTATTCCAGGTGGAAAAGAAGCTCAAGAAAGAATACAGTTTATAACATTTCTCTATAATGGTGCAGTAGTTTAAAATGAAACAGAATAGAAGAGAAAGGAGCCTGCTTTACTCTAGATTAAGGAATCAGGTTTTGGGGTATGAGGGTTTTTTTTTTTTTTACCTTACCAGAAATAAGCATCTTTTTGACAGTAATATATGTAAAAACATACTTTAAAACAAATTTTATATCAGTCTTGGAACTACTTGATGAAAGATAAACTTAAAAGGGCTGATACTTTGCTACACAGTGCCAAAATCCAGATGCAAATCAAATATAGCTGGAGTGAGATCAAGGTGCAGGTAGGAAGCTTAGCTCAGTGATTCCACAGCACATCGAGAAGAAAGACTATAAGACCCCATTTCCAGAAGTGCACACTATCAACTTGACTTCTCTTGACATCCGTATGTAGTCTATGACTCAAGCATATCAGCAGATGTCACAGTGGAAAAAATGAATTTCAAACAGTTCCATTTTTATTATTGAAAGGTGATGCTCAAGTTCCTTTCTTCCCAATTTACATTATACAATAATCTAAACTTGCTTCTCTTTTTCCCTCGAGTTATTTGTAGATGCCAGTCTTCAAATTGCACTCGTGGCTGTGCTTCAGTGGTTTTAAAAACTGTTACTTTCATCTGTTGCCATTTCACATGGTCAGTCCTCAATGGGAGATTATTTTATACTCCATTACCTTCAAGTTGAACTTTGACTGAAGTATAGCTATTATGAAACCCTAGTCAAAGTCANTTATTTTATACTCCATTACCTTCAAGTTGAACTTTGACTGAAGTATAGCTATTATGAAACCCTAGTCAAAGTCAAAAATTTTCCTATCATTTAAAAGAACTGAATGCATTTTTCCCTCCTTGGTTCTTTCTCTGGCCCTGCTGGTTTATATGACCTTAGACTTTCACAATCCATAATGACACTGCAGTTAAAATGAAAAAGTTTTTTTTTTTTTAAATTGGATTCAGTTGAACTACTTCTGCAGCTACTTCAGATAACAGTATGACCTAACAATTTTAGCTTGATTTTAAGAGTTATTTTAAAGTAAGTTTATATGATTAAAATTGTTTAAAGCCACCTGGATTTGAGCTCCTAGCTTGGCAATTTAACAAGTCATAAAATGTCCTGTTCTTTGGTGACATGCTGCAGAATGATGCCACCTTTTTTCATAGAGGTGCTCTATTCAACTTGAAGAAAAAACATAGGCAGTAGGGAGAAAAAGATGTGTTTTAAAAGGCTGACACTGACAGGCTTTTAAAAAGTGATTTATACTTTGAAGCCTGAAAAATCTTAGTAAACTAGAATCCCAATAGTCTTGAAGATCAGAGCTAAGATATTTAAATGCTATTTCACCATAAGACTAGCTCTTTGAGCTGACTTATATTAAACAGACGGAAAAGCAGCCAGAGAAGGTCAGCATTTCTTTTCACTTCCAGATGGGACTTTCACACTGGGATCATACATCACTTGTCCTTTTCAAAGTACGAAAAAGAGAGAAGTCTCAGCTTATTTTAAGTAAAAGGGAAGAAGCTTTGGGGACATTCTCAGCATAAAAAGAAGGAAAGTATGCATCCAAACCAATTTTTCATGTCACCAACCACCACCAAAATTGCAAGGTTGCAGCCTTTAGATAAATTCTTCAGCCTGAGAACACAAGTAGCTGATCCATTTTTTTTCTGTGGGTTTCCTACCTGTGTATTTCCTTCCTTTATTGATGTTATCTTGGATGGCTGATGTTCTGAAGTGCTTTTTCATATTCTGTAGAGGTCAAGGTGCAGATCTATAGACATCCCTTTGGATAATATAAAAAAATACTAATATAGAATATAGTCGGGCATCAAACCCAACAACCCTTAGACTTTCTCCGTGTGCTCATTTCACTCACTTTACAAGTGCATTATTCTCAGACTTTCTCTCTGAACTGGGCCAGAAATCTTCAGATGAATAGTAAATTTATCAAACGTACCCTTTCAGTCATCTTGGAAAATGGAAGGGAGATTCAACTCCCTCCTTCCTGGGGAGTCAAAGGGGTGGAAGTGCAAAATTTAAAGCATGTGTTTGCACCAGTGCTGAGAATGACTTACTAATTTAAAGGAACTGTTAGTGAAGAGTTGGGATACCTGGCTTTCACTTCTTTCTCCATAAAATCAAAGAATTAAACAGCATCAAATGGAAAATATGAAAAAGTCCAGCCCCAAAACACAGTTTCCAGGGGATTTCATATTGTCACCTTCTTCTGTGACATAAAAGAGAAGCAAAAAGGACTTGAATCTAGACCATCCACATTCTGGACTGGTACTCTGACCTGTCTGGTGTAGGAAAAAAGAAATATCACTGCCAGTTTTCTGAATATAGCCCTTTTAGCTTGCAAAACAAATGCTGATATATATATATATTTCTACCAAACCCAAATACTTTCTTTATACGGTTGAGAAAAATGTAGATATGACAGAGCTTCTGATCTAAAAGCAATATTTTTGTGTGATTTTCTTCTGATGGCTTCAGGATTATAACCAAAACTAGATTAAAAAAAATCATTCAGGCCTACTTATCACCCACTATTCCCTGGAGCTGCATGAATGACTGGCACTGTGCTTTCATCCCCAGGACCCATCAATCACATAAAAAAACATGTTGGTCAACACTGCATATCATTATATATTCAATGCTGGATTTTGTTTTTCAATTAAAAATACCTCCAAATCAACAAAAGAATCACATTTCTTTGTCATTAATCCATTGTATGATATACTGAGTAAATTAAGTGTCTACAGCAAGTGTGGCTGTGTTTAGTCTGTGCTTAGGTACAATGTTGTGACCCCAGCTTTGCCTGCATCTCATCCAAGCGGGACCTCCAGGGGAGCTGACAGTCTTTCTACATGTGCCTGCAGGTATCCAAACCTTGTGGTGCTGTACTAATGGCATGCTATGCCTCTGGGTAGGCTAGGGGGTTCTGCACGCTCCAGAAATTTCATATCCACTCTCTGGGATTATAGGAAAGGTAACTGAGGATAACCAAAAATTACAGTACTGATGTACTCAATAGGCCCAAGACAATCTTGGAAGTAAAACATGCACAGTGCAGTGATTCTTTTTCTTTTACTAAGATCAAATAAGGTCTTGATTAACAATGATAAATTCAGATTGCTGTGCATTTTATGAAAACAAAAAAGTCCCTCCAAATCTTGTACATTAAAACAGTGAAAATTTGGTATTCCAGAAATGACAATTGTAGAGGCTCAAACATTTGTGAGAGGTTAATTCAACTAATGCAGCATTTCCAGAGAAGATGAATGTGAGGCTTGTTGAAGTGGAAGATTAAGTTGCTTTTCCTTTTGATATTATTGCTTCACAAAAAATGCTCTTTGTTACCTGCTGCATTAAAGCTTTTAGATACGTGACACTGAAACACTTAGGAAGTAATACACTAACAGCATTCTACTTGCAAATCGCAGCACACACAGAGGACTTGACTTATCAACCTGGCAGCTGTCTTTCCATTTGGTGTTTAATGAACCCAGCAGTTTCATTTATAATTTTTCATCCTAATTTTATTATGTGAGCTTACAGAGGCCACACAGAACACTTCCTGAAAGAAAAAGTGGATGGGGTATTTAAGAGCCACATACAGTTATTTTCAAAAAGATCAACTCTTAGACAGTATTCAGAATTTTTGTGTATATGAATCAAGACATTCCAAAGGAGCCCAAGAAAGAAATAAATATTTTCTTCTAGCAAAGATTTAATTCAACACTATTCACTGCCCTTGTTAATCGGGAAAACTTACATCATAGAACTATGTTGTTATCTGTTATTGAAAAGTTTTTTAAAGTACTCCTTCAAATTTTTATATTACTCATTGCTGTATTTCCTTAATACTTTTTTGCATAGCTTTGGATATGGTCAGTACCACCATTTATTTGCTCAGGATTCAGTGTGGAATTGGTTTTACACCTTAAAACTATTAGGATGCACAAGTAAAACAGCTTCATACAAGAGAAATGACAATGGCGGATACCACAGACCTTGGTGGTATGAGAAGACACTTACAAAATGAGAAGCTGAACCTAGTCTGCCGCTTAGTCATGCATCTTTGAAAAAAAAGGAATGCTCAATACTCTGCTTTTGTAATACTAACCTAAGATGTTATTTTATGTAAGGATCTTTGACTGTAAAGGGAGGCCCATCATCATCATGCCTTCATTTTCACCACAAAGAATGTTTTAAGTACAACATTTTTTTCCCTGCCAAATCCCAAAGAATTACTTAGGTAGGTTCCCATTCAGCCTAGGTCTTTCCAATTCCCTTCTCAAATGCCTTCCCACTGTATCTAACACCGTCATGGACAAAACAGCCTTGACTTGGGGAATTTTACTTCATTTAATATATTGTCAATTAACACCAACTTCTCATCATTGATTTGGGTATTGGGGAAAAAAAACACAGCAAAGGATATAGTTGATTTTCTCCCCCCTTCCTAGTCTCAATTTCTTTCATGTTTGACATGGGCTGCACACAATCTACCTTAATTCATTTGGTGAAGCAATAGGCAGCACAGGAGGTTGGGTTCATGTGTGTATTGTGTATTGGTTTCTATCTGTCAATACGTGATCTTCACTGTTTCTCTCCCAGTGCTTTGGGCTTCCTCATTTTCCTCTGCTCTGGCATGTGTTGCCCATACGCCACAGTCCTTCAGGGGTGTCCCTGCCCCAGTGTGGGTCACCCACAGCTGCAGTCCTTCAGGGTTGTATCTGTCACGGCATGGGTCACCCATGGCCACAGTCCCTCGGTAGTCTTTCTGCCTTAACTTGGGTTCTCCACAGGCTGAAGTCCCTTAGGATTATTCCTGCCCTGACATGGGTTGCCCAAAGCCAGAATCCCTCAGAAGCGTCCCTAACCCAGCATGCGTCACCTCCTTCCAGGACTGTATCTCCAGCCATGCCCTCAGCTGTCCCTCATCAGCATCTTTTCTACCATGTCTTTCCAAGATTGTCTCCCTCTGCATGTCTTCAACAGCATCCAGAGAATCGCCAGCCCCTCAGTGCTGCTGCCCTTCTTTAAATATGTCTGAGTTGGGGTGCCACAGGGTCCCCTGTCAGGCTGCAGTTTGACATGTAACGGGCTGCTCACACCAGAGTCCAACTGGGCTGGTGGCCCCCTCCACACAGGTCACATCTGCAGCCCCCTGCTTCCAAAACCCTGCTGTTTATGCTCAATAGGGTCACGGTGGCTCTGGATATGACTCTGGATACTAGTCACATTAAAGTTACATGCTGTAGCACACATCAAGACACTGCAAATATCCCTTCATCTTTCTAAGCCTACTAGTTTATTTTCCATCTTATAAAGTGGAGTTACTGGTGTTTTCAAATCTCCCAGATATCTTTTGGAGCTCACTATTCACCTAGCTGTCATATACTCAGATGGCAACCATAAATGAAACCAGGACAGTGTTCTGACTTTTCCTTCAGCAGGTAGCTTTAACTGTCAATCAATCAAAGCTAATCACATTAATGAAATTCATAAATAAAGCTAAAGCAGAATGAAGAACAAAAACCTTCTAGCAAAACCAATAAATAATATTTCAAAAGCTATTATAAAAACACAAACTGAGAAAAACAAAGGGAAATTTAGCTTGGAAAAGTCAGGCTAATGCATCTGAGAAAAGCAAATCTGAAATGCTGGCATTTAACATGACACACCTTTGAGAAGCCGTAACATTTGCAAGAGGCCATGGACTGATGATGGAACTGAACATAAGGGTAGAGCATCCTGAAGCAGAGACATAACAGTCACTTTTTTACGCTCTGATGCAAGGTGGGCACTATACTGCAAACAGATACAGCTGAATTTGAACCCTGCAAGCCACTCTGAAGACTGCTGAATAGAAGTCATTGTCAGAGTGCTACAAGGGCTGATGAAGAAAGGAAGGAAGATAAAACTCAAAAATCATCTATGAAGAGGGATTAGGGTAACATGGAATACATGTGCTTATTTATTTGTTTATTTTAAAGATAATTCAAGCTGTGGAAGAAGTCCTGTAAGAAAAATAATAGAAACATTTTTTTCTGGATTATGCCTTTAAAAAACAGTGTGGAGAAACATTACATTTACAATACAAACCCTTTCTGACTGGTAATTGACAGATTACCAGTTGGTTGCTCAAATGCCAAGATAAGTACTTGTGTCTAAATTTCTTCTTTATTTTCATATTTGTCTTCTCTGCCAACATCTGAGCTTCACATAAAGGAACTTTAAGAAAAAGAATCCAAGAAATCTCTTCATATGTTTTCATCACCTTATAATGTGAATACACTGTACCAGACTGCTTATGCAAAAACACAGAAAAGCAATCAATATTAAGGAGCACTTAAGGGTAAGGGGTTTCTTAGTAAAAAAATCCAAGTGAAATGTTATTATACTCTGTAGGCCAAATCCCAAGAACTCTAGCACTATTTTAGCTGATCATTGTGTGGTTGGCCTCAGCCTCCCCAACGTGGAATTGCCTTAGAACTACACAAAGGCTAGGCTAGCACTGACAGCAAAGCAATATTGAAACAGAAGCAGCATGAAAAATAATGGTTCTTCCTAGTTCAGCAAATATTAGCAGTAAATCTTTAACTGAAATGGACTTCTGCCAAGATGTCTCAGCTGAAACCAGTACTCGAAAATGTAATTTTAATACTGCATTACGCTCAGGAATCTGAAACAGTTTAGTGCAGGTGTACTGGTTGCTCCTTTTAGTGGTAACATTTCTCAATAGCTGCCACACCATGGCATCTGCAATAGCACAGTGCTTTTTGTTCCAAAAAGGAAACTATTCTGGTGTCTTCTATATCAGCATGGTAACTGTAGCCTTTTATTAAGCACAAATTACTGTACATCATCTACAAGGTGAAAATGGTTATCAGCTCAAATCTAACCTAAAAATGGAGTATTTTACAAAGTCATTTCATGACTGCAGTCAAAGAATATCTAATAAAAAGGTGGGAGCTTGGTACCTGGATATTACTGCATTTCTTGCCTTCTCTATGTGAGAATGCCACTCTTTTGTAGGCTTGAATGGATTGCAGCACTTACTGCTGTTAAAAATCTACTGATGAAAAAATGAATGGAGCCGTTTTCACTTGGTCAGTATTTGTTAATTTACAAGGGATTTTATAAAGTCCTGAACTCCAGGGAAAGTGCAAGTCTTGACACTTTGCCTGAATCTCTGAGTAAGTCATTAGTTTTGTAGTCTCTGCTTTCACCTTACTTGCCAAACACAATTTTGATAAAAGCTAGTCACTACTTCCTTTTTTCTTTGATGCTGTGGTAGATAAACATATATAAAGTGTTTGGAAGCAGCTATTTTGCTAGTAAGTAGAAGGCTGCAGCATTATGCATTAGTATTCACCTGATAACAATTCACAGATGAAACCTTTTCTGTGTTCTTTAAAAAATTACATAAAAGTCATTAAAGGTTATCTATTTTGTGAAAAAAGTGTGGAAAAGAATAAAGTTCAAAACAGCAAATACATTTTGAAATACAATCATTGGCCCAGGTTCTGTCCATCCCACACAGCCCTGAAGGGCCCTGATGACAGATATACATCAATGGATTAAGTGTTCTGCACTTCTTTGTTCATCAGAAGGAAGTGTGGGTGTAGGGTGAGCCTTGCATATCATGAGGGTTTGGTAACCTGGTAGCCTATGCAATCTGAAAGTATTCTCTATTCTGTGAATGCAACCAGAGTAGTACTTACTCCTGTACAAACAGGACTGGTTAATCTTTAGTCCATACAGATTTGAAAGACAGGATAAAATGAGGAAAAGGGAGAAAATAAGGAAAAGAAAATTGAAAAATAAGTTCTTTCCACCCTGCCCTGTATAAAGAGCAAGGAAATGAAAATAAATTGGAGTCTTTGTATCAATTGCGATGCACAAACCAAAAGTCTGTGCATCACCACCTAAAGTTCCTACTTTCGCATCTGCTTCTGACTCAAGCCCAAAGGATAAATTGCTCTTCACAGACAATTCCTAACAGTCATCTGGACTTTAGTAACTTGTTCTCATGTGCCACCTGAGCAGCATCTGTAAGAGTCTCTACATGGACAAAATTGAGATTACTACTGTTCCTGCTGACCTTAGCCAGCCCTGGACATCCAGACCACACAGGACCTCTCTTAAGGACCAAGGAGTAACAGACAAAGAGCATGGGGGTGGGTGAGGTAGGTGTGATGTTGTTGAGGTGAAAGAAAGGAGGGGACTAGAGTCCTAGTTTTGGGAAAAGGTCATTAGTAGGAGAATAGGAGATGCCAGTGAGAAAAAAAGGTTGGGGATCCAGATTTCTGCAGATGAGAGTATATGGAGTAAGATTGAGGAAGGAAAGGGGTTTAGGATTAGGATTCAGTTTGGGGACATGGAATTTGGTAGGAAGTGCAGGAAGTGGGAAGCTTGGATTTGGAACTTAGAGAAGAATGATGTGTGAAAGGATGCTGAGAAAGGTGGAGTATAAGATTAGAGTCTGGGTGTTCGGTGGAATATTTTGTTAAGAATTCCTCTTCTTCATATCATATCATATCATATCATTCATTAATACTTGCGACTAAAACATTTACATTTAATTAAATTGGACATTGGCCTAGTGGCATGCTTTGTGCATACACACAGCTCGTCATAGAGATAAAAGTGGCTTCAGCCACTGCCATGGTCACCACTGGTTATGCTAAGTTTAGGAACTTTCTTTGTTAAGGAACTCAGTCCTTTCTGGGTTATTTTGAAGTTTTTTGTTTTGTTTTGTTTTGTACTGCCAAACATGCATACAGAAGAGAAATCTTTAGCCAATTCAAATTAAATGCAATTTCAGGAATGTTATATATCTTGCCAAGTCTTCTGACATAGTTCTACAGGCCAATCTCAATCTAGAGAGACAAAGTTTTGATGAAAGTGTTTGCTGAGCCTACAGACAAGGAGACAGGGAGGGGCCATCTGTAGCAACAACCTTCCAGTATGAAAAAGTTTTTATAATGTTTCTGTCCAGTGACTTCTAAGTGCTCTTAGGCACCAAAAGTGAAAATGTTGTCATCAGTAGTGATAGCTGATTGTACTTGTCTTCTGGCAGCTGCTCCTGTCAAAGATATAAACACTGTCAGAGCTAGAAAAGTTACTTTGCAATTGCAAGATGTTTGTTACATGGTTTGTTAAGAAGATCTTGTGTTGCTTAAATTTCTTGGATATGTCACAGAATCCATAGAAGTAAAAAGCACGTTTTGTGAGCCCTTTCCAGAAAAAAAAAATGCAAAAAAAAAAAAAGCGCCCCTAAACCCTACGGAAATGTCTGCTTTTTGTCAGTTACAAAAAGAGTTCTTTTGGATGGCAAATGCACCTGATAATTTATTACTTGATAGACCATTCAAAAATTCTGTGAGAAGTGAGAAATTTAATAATGAAGGCAACAGCTCTATTGATGGAAACTTCTTTTGTATAATGGAGTAAATTTGACTCTTGCCTGTTAGTTCAGGTGGAACACCAAGCTGGTATTAGCTGTGGTTATGTGAAAGTTCAGACCCTTGATACAAGGAAGAAGCAAACAATCCAGGTTTCCCTAAGGTCTCCCAGCAATACTGATATGAAGTTGAATCGCTTATTCTGACCATTGGTTTTGAACTGCACTCAAAATGTCTCTTATTACCAACCAAAAAAATCTTGAAAACCTTGAGTGAAGATTCTGCTACTTATCTGAGTAATTTTATCACCTGTTCTACACTGCCTTCCTAGTGAAGGCATTTTTCCTAATGTCTAATCTGGTCTTCCCAACCTGTAATGTGTGACCATTGCCTCTCATTTTTTGCCTTACATTTGTTTGGGTCTGTCATCCTCATAACTACTCTTCAGATAGTTGTGGGTCCCCCTTAACCCCTCCACCAAACTTGACTAGAATAATTTCCTTAAGCTCTTCTTGCTCCTGATGTGACCTTGGACTTGCTCTAGTTTCTCCACATCCTTTCTCCACATCCTTTCCATCTCTCCAGTCCTTTCAAACTAGAAGCCCAAAAGAGGACAAAGTATTCCAGATGCAGCCTCTCTAGTACTGAGTGGGAGGACTTAATAATTTCCCTCAGTTTGCTGACCACACTCCTCCTCTTTCAACCCACTATGCATTTTGGCTTACTCATGAGGACAGAACACTGGTAGTTCATGTGTAAAACCAGACTCTTTTACAGCATGCCCGTTACTCAGCCAGTTGTTTCCTGGCTGTACAGATTCATGGGATTTTTTGTTCACATCAGTTGCAGAACTTTGCAGTTCTCATTACTGAACTTCCTAAGGTTTCTTCTGGTTCCAGTTACAAAGTTTATCATGGTCCCACTGGACTGAATTTCTATCATTTGGCACAACAATAATTTCTCCTAATTTAGTACCATCTGAAAATGTGCTGAAGGTGCATTCCATTTCATAATCCAGATGAGAACTGAATAATATTAGTCCAGCATTAACCCTTAGGCTATTTATTTGCAGCCAGCTGCCAACCAAATATAAAGCCACCAATTGCTACCCTTTTAGCCTGCTGGTCTAGCCAACATTTAACCCATCCAATAAGCTGTTCATCCAGCCCATAGTTTCTTAGGTTTCAGATGAAAATGCTGCAGGAGCTGGTGACAAAAGCCTTACTGAACTCAAGGTAGCACAGCCAGTGTTTTTCCCTCACCCACATAGTTATGTTTCATCACAGAAAGCAATCAGGTTGGTCAAGAATGATTTGCTCAGATAGAATCCCTGTTTGTTATCTTATGTTTAACATTTTTGTAAATTAATTAGAAGAGGATGTTCTCCATTATATTTCCAGGGACTGAAGTAAGGCTGACTAGGATTAGGTGTCCCTCTTGC
>VYZW01050185.1:1886-11989 GCA_013401315.1 Balaeniceps rex
CCTCTGGAGGCAGTTCCATTCATCTAAGGTCTAAATTGCCCACTAGAGATTTCTAGGTCTTTCTGGGACAGGGAGTTTAGTCTGATCTCTTAGTTTAAGTGTAAGGTTAGGTCCAAAAAGTCTGGTCCATAACCCACAGACATTCACTTTTGCCCATGGAAAATGATCCAGAAATTGCAGGTCATTTGCTGGTTTACTCTATATTAAGAGCTATAGAAACAATGTTTGTTCTCCTTTTCCTCTGCTTTCATTTCTGTCCTTTTAAATTTGGTTATTAAAAAAGGACTCTCATTCATAGTGCTTGCTTTGTTAAGTAAGAACTTTAAAACATTTGACAGTCATCTGTCCTTTGTGTACCACAAACAGCAGACAAACTGTGCTATGCAGCAGTTAACATATTCAGGGCACTTAGGGTATGAAACACTGCAATGAATCCTGAGCAATTCCTGCTTACCTTTCTGGTATGTAAACTAAAGCCATTCTTTATTTCTTTTGGAGTTTTGTTTTAGCAGGTGTATGTTCCTTATTTGAGCAAAGAACATTTTTCCAATCATTTTTATGATTGCTTCTTTGAAGGTAACTTCCTGGAGATAGATCCAATTGCAAAGAACAATTCACAGGGTCCTTGTCAATCACTAAAAATTGAAGTTACTGATAGAAAACTGATGTGCTCAGAAGATGAAAGGGCTATTTCTTAATTTTCCTGGGATCTCCAGGTCCTTTGCTTTTCCTGAGTCCCTGGATCCTTGTATTCCTGCTTACATCTCAGGATTATAATTCTGAGATCGAATTGCAACTTTTTCAAAGATAATCTTATTTAAGCAAAAAACGACTTCTACGTAATATTTTCAAAAGCATATCAGTCACTTTGGAGCCTAAAAAGAAGGATGTCAAAGGCTCAAGAGACATATGGGATACAATTCCCATTAACTTTCAGTGGTCAACAGATTCTTAACTAACATTTGTGCCTTCAAAAATATTGCATTAGTCCCATTTTTAATAGTGCAAGGGACAAAGGCAAAAATCCACTGAGACATTATGTTTGCGTATTCACTTACACAGTGTTCCCTGTTCATGGACGCAAGTATTTTCATTTAAACTTCCTAAGGGACTCCAGGTGAACTTGTCTACTACTCAGAATCTAGATGTTTCCAAATAAACCTCTCAGTGACCTCTGCTTTCAAAATTTTAATCTCTGATTTAGGAAATTACTTAGACTAAATTCAATTTGGAGTTTAACAAATTCTAAAACCTACAAAAATAAATTTTAATTTTACACCTTAGCCAGTCTTTAGAAGCATTTATATTTTAACATTTAGTTTCCAGGAGAGCCTGTAGGCTCCAAGTTTGTCAGATTTTGACATATGCTAAGACTGTACAATTTAGATTTGTGAAAGAAAAAGTTACAGAGTTTAAACTCTAGTCTGTTAGGTTTTAGTAGATTTTAAAGCCTAGCAATTGAACATCACAGATTAAAAGAAATCCACAGATTTCAAATACAGGTCTTAACTAATCTCAAACCTTACAATATCTGGAAAGCAACTCTTGTGCTTCCTGCTGAGGTGCTGGGCATTGTGGCAGTAGATCTATCTCACCATCAATGCAATCAGGAAAAACAGAAAACTAAGTTTCAGTGCATGGCAGTGAATGTAATAAAGGAAAGAAGGGATTGATTTATGAGGGAAAATTTTTGAATAAATAGAGCAGGAAGGATGAACTTCATGTAAACCAAAATGGAATCAGGCTGCTGACACTAAAAATAGAAAAGGTCAAATGGAGATTTTTTAAGTTTGAAGGAAAGCTGGCAGGTGAGGAAGGTTTTGCAATGCTGCATCCTCTAGATATGAAGTTATAAAACCCTGTATCCTTGAATAAAAGATAGAACAGACGTTGATACAACTGAAGAAGGAAACAGTGAAGAACAGGTTCAAGTAAAGTCTTGTTTAAGCAGAGGATGTAAAAACAGACAAGCAGGCTGACAAGAAACTTATATGGATTTCAACATATATGCTACAAGTCTAAAAATAGCTGGATGAACTGGAATACTAGGTGATAAATGAAGATATTAAAATAGCAGGTAGTAGACAGAAATTGGTGAAAGCAATGAGACAGTGAACTATTGAGGGTGTAACATCAAGGCTATCCCACCAGTCACCCAGCTCAGAGAGTGACAACATCTGTGATATGCTAAGGGAGACAAGGGAGCCAACTGGGCAAAAAACACAGTAATAACTGGAGAGTTCATTCATGCCTGTGTAGACTGAGTAAATATCTTGAAAGGTTACAGTGCAGAGACTGAATTTTTTGTTGCCCTCCTAGACCAACTAGTTAGCAGTTCATAAGAGAAAAGGCAACTCTTGATGTAGTCCTAAGCAGTGCAAGGGGGACCGATGAAGAACCCGCAGGGTAGGAGGGATAACAACATTTTTTAATTCAGGATCCTTGTTACAGCAAAAGTCAAAGTATGCCAGCCTCTTCAGTAGCATTTCATTTCATTAAATTGAGAGCACTTTTAAAAATAAAATTAAAACTCTAATCTAGGAGGGTAAAATGTTTGTATGTGGCATGGAGATTGTTTACTAGCATCTTATTATAATTTCAATATGAATGAATAATATCAATCCAAAGAGACTTTTAAACAGTCACACCAAAAATCCCAACTGACCCTCCCCAAAAAAATCATCATATTTAAACAGTAGAGGAGAATATTAGAAATTTAAAGAGAGTAGATGGTCCTTCAAAATGTTGAAGTTGTGTTCAGGTAAGGAAAATCTTAGAGTATATAAGATTCAGCAAGTTAACTCTAAAGCCATAATAAAACAGGCCAGATAATATTCTGAGGAATAACTAGCTGAGCAGATAATAACTACTAATAAAAACTTTTTCAAACATATCTGAAGCAGGAAGCCTGTCAGACTCTGCCAAATAGGTGATCACAATTTAAAGGAAACGCTTGAAAAAGATACAGCCGTGGCAAAGTTGCTAAATGAGTTATTGTATTGATATTCATGACAAAGGGCCCTAGGGAGAATCCACACAGCCTTTCTTCAGAAGTTAAGAGTTTGAGGCACTGTATCAAATTGACATGTCAGCAGAAGAGGTTTCAAACAAATCTATCCAGTAAACAGGAACAAATCACCAGAACCAGATGTTCTAAAGGAACTCAGATTTGAAGTTGCTGAACTATGAGATGTGCTATTTAGCTATGTCATCACTTAAGTTCAACCAATACCAAACTAAATTAAAGGAACTAAAGCTGGCCAATACACTTCAATTTTTAAAGGGGTTTTAGTAAAATTTGAACAACTTGTTCCTTCTGTACCAGAAAAATGGTATAAAAATATAAAAATATTGAATTAAAAGATATTAGAAGATATTAGAAGTGGCTTTAACACACCTTTTGCAGAAAAATCACACCTCTCCAGGCCATTGAAGATTTATGCATTTTAGAAAAGCACTCCATTTTAGAAAAGCACTGATGATTTATACAGCTTCAATGAATTTCCAAAAAGTCTTCGACAATGCTCCTCAACAGAAATTATTATAAATGCCATTGAAGGAAGGCCATTCCATGAATAAAAAAGTAGTTAGCAATCAGGGGAAAAAGGTATGAGTAAATAGTGGGTCTTCACTACCTGCAGAGTCTCTAGGGAGTTGTACTACAAAGAGGAAAAAAGAAGGCTCTCATGACACCACTTGATAAAATAACTGTGCACTAAAAATGGCACTGAAAAGATAAATCTTGGGCCCATTTTGGTTAGTTCCCTGAAGACTTTGGTTCCATGCCTAGGATTGCTCAAAAAAAAGAAAATACGTGTTGGGAAAGAAAGCAAGAGTAAAGTGGCAAAACAACGTTATGCTCTTATATTATCGTTTTGTGCAAAAAAAATTGAGTATTGTTTACTGTTCTGGGAAGCCTTTTCTAAACATTTATGAAAGAACTAGAAGAGGCACAGGGATACAATAGTGATAATCAGAGGCAGAGAAAGACTTCTATACATGGAGAGATTGCACACATTAGGACTTTCAGACCTAGAAAAGAACAATTTATGGAGGACAGAGTAGAAATTCAGAGGGTGGTGAAAGGAGAGGATGACTAGAAACAGTAACTCAACCATTTACACCTATCTCAAGAATAAGGAATCACCAGATAAATTCTCTGACAGCAGATTTAAAATGAACAAGAGGAATATAAAGCATGCAATTTCATCACACAGCTCATTGCCCAAGGACACTTTAAGTACCAAAAGTCTAAATGGCTTCAAAAAGCATTTACAGAAAGTCTATGATGAAAAGACATCATGTGGCTCAGGAATTCCCCAAAGCACAGATTTCCAAAAGCAATACTCCCATGAACAGTATCTTCCCATGTTGACCCACTGTTCTATTATTTTCCGCAGTCACTTACCTTTGGCCATGGGTTTAGTGAGACCACTGATTAACCCAATGTCCTTATGCTTTTTCTGAGGGATCTCCACACACCAGAGCTGAGGTATATATTCTTCATTGCTTTATGTCTTTCAGGTGACACTTGCTCACTAGTGACATTCTATGCAGCCTATAAATCCACAAGTGGGGTTATAGTTTATCTTGGTGGAAGACAAAAAAAAGGTCTCCAAAATTAGTGGCTGCATTTTCAAAAAGGAAATTGATGCTTCCATTATAAGTTTGTCTTACAAATTCTTTGGAGCAATGGTTGCTTTCTGCTGCTTTCTGCTTCTTTCATGTAGGGGGCCTAATCCTGAGAAACAAGAAGGGACCAGCATAATTCCTCAAGGTTCAGAGGAGAGATATCTCTGCTCTTCCTGCTCCCAAACAGCTGTGCAGTTATGAGTACAGATCTCCAGGCCTTAGATGAGAACTGTCTGTCTTCCTGTGCCGTGGCCATACATACATACATACATACTCCAGATGTTGCCACAGATGCAGAAATACATAGAGACAAATCTAAAATCAGACACTGTTGAGCATTAGGTTTTGTAAATCTAACATGAGCTTTTCTTCTTTTAACCAATCTAATCTGCCTCCAAGGGAGTATATTATTCCAATTTACTTTTGGCCTTCTTTTGCTGGCTGACCTCCCCCTAATTAAGCCAACCCATTGGAGGGCTAGCATCTTATGGCTTCTAAGACTTGCACGGCCAGAAAGTCATGTGTCTTTTCTGCTTGATCTGACCTTCAAATGAGAAGAAAAGGATTAAAAACAAGCAAATGACTCTCCTAAGAGAGAAGGGAGAAAATCCAGCTGCTGGCAGGCACACAGCAGCAGCAGAGCAGGAGCACACTCCCCCTCGCCTTCGTCCTGGGCCCCCGAGTGAACGCTCAGGGTGGACCCCAGGGAGTTTGCATGGACACCGCAGTCCACCCGAGCTCACTGTTGCTCCCACAGGAGTGACTGCAGACGCACAGCAATGGCGTTGTGATGTTACGTGAATAACTGTTATGTTACGTGATGGTGATTTTTATGACTGTGTCAAGAAATACTGGAGAGAAACAGTTCAAATAATTTAATTAAGCCATGCAGCACTGAGAACAGCTGAAATTACAGGACACCAGGTTTCATACTGGCACTTCTGCCAACATGTGTTAGAGAGAAAGTATTTCTAGCTACCTCCATACAAAGAAAAATCCAAATATAGACACAGTAATTTGGACTTAAATGTGTCTTCTTTGACTGCCTTGTTTAAGTTGAGGAAGTGATATTAAATCTACAAGCCAAAGTACCATTTCTACTACAAGATTTTGAGAGTGCCATGGTCTGGGTATATCCATATTTGAGTGTGGATCCAGCCTGAATTTTTTTCTGTCAAATAGGCCTTTGCTACTGTACTTCTAATCAGTTCTTCCAAAAAAGACAGACACACAAAAACCCCTCATTTCATGTAGATGCACCTGCTTCAATGAATGATGACTTGTTCCAGTATTTTATATCTACACTTAACTTTATTGCAACAGTGAAATAATTCTTGCAGAACAAAGTAAATTCTTGAATTGACTATGTATTTACAGTACATAAAACCACTGAGAAATTTACCTACTGTTTATCCCAAGCACATACGTCAGTACTTCTTTAAATACAACAGGCAAAGATAGAATATAGCTTTTACTTGAAATAAGACATCCAATGTTTCAGGCGGTTTCAAAACTATATTTCTTCTCCAGCAACAACGTGCTTTTGTGCCAACTCCTAAATAACCATAAATTTCTTTTTTATAAACCTTAATGAATGCTTGGCCAAGATGCTGTAACTATTGGCTTCTACCTTTGAGCAGAAATGGAAAAAAAGTGTACGCTGAATAAAATGGAAAAAAGATCACAGCAAGCCCAATGTTGCATTTTGCATTTAATGTGAAGGAAGCCTTGTTTTCATGGTGTTGCAGTTTTCAGTGTTTTTAATCTTAAAGTGGCTGATCAATTTAAGGTAAGTGGCAGGCATTTGGCCTAGTTCCCAGGCTCTGCCTTCCTCCAAGAAAAGAAAGGATTCAGTCAGACACACAGACAAGGGGCATCATCGGTGGCTCTCACATTCCAAGCATTTTAGCACAGATTAAGTTGGAATGGTTTTACTGTTTACTGAAATCTCCTAGGTGTTGCATTTTATCCCCCTCTGGCTGTGGTTATCCAGGTTGAGCTTCTCAGGTCAGGACCTCCGTAAGAAAAATGGCTTGTAGAGCCTTGAAGGGAAATACACAGCACAGGTCAAGACTCCTTATTAAAATGCAATTTCAGCAGCTTATTGCAAAATTTAAGTCCCCAGACAACAGGTAATTTAGCAGTGAACTCTTTTCCTAAAGCTTGCAGCAAGGCAAGAGCTGTTTTACATGCATTCCAGAGGAAAAAGCGAAGATAATCTTCTTAACAAGGACAAAACCTCAGCACTCTGTGTGTCTGGAAATAACCAGCAGATAATTAAGTGTTATTTTTAGCCCTTTTTTTTCCTTTTAGGTGCAATAAAGTAGAGATTTCAGTGTCTAATAACAAATTCAAATTCGGCTTTATTATGTAATTGTGACAATTTAATAGGTCCTTTTAAGAGCTTGTGTCTTCAAACAATAACTTTTTATAAATATCAGTTATATGTTTTAACATAATCACCCATTTTGCAGACACTCAGGGCCAGAATTTTGGAGATATTAGGGTGACAAATTAGCTCAGGCTTCCTGGAATTGCACATGCACAAAGGGCGCTGTGTGGGAGAGTTCGCACTATTCACATTCATAGGAGTTATCAGATGTGTGACTGTTTGCAGTACCGGGATCAGAGGTACGAGCGTGGGGATATGACAGTTGGCGGTTTTCTTACTGGTAGCTTTATAGTTTAAAAAAAACTTCCTTACCTCCTCCCCTTTTTTTCACTTAGTTATGCCTTTAAAAACAAATTGAAATGCCCAGTATTTTCTGCCCAAAAGTGAACTGGTGGGTTTGGAAATTTAAGCAGAATCAGAGCATGAAAAAATAGGGGGCTACACTTTTTTTTTACAAGTTAAGACACTTTTCAGATATGTAATCTAGCCAGTTTATAAACAGTTTCCTTTGAAATTGTCAGTCTTTCCACAGCTTGGGTTTTAATGACCCCTAATAACACATTTGCAGATATTCTGTTCCTTGAACAATATATTGAAGAATAATGTTCCAGATGTATACATGAGCCCGCGTATGCATGTCAGTGATTTGACTGAACTGAACTGACCCTGCCGGGTGCCCCTGGAGTCCCAGCCTCACAGAAACACTCTGGGAGGTATCAACACATTGCAACCAGGTGCCAGCGGCTTTCTGGAAAGCGTCATTACATAGTCAAAGCCTCCATCATTAATGCCTTTTTTCCTCAGTTCAGCCTTTAAAAAGCAATGGGTAAATTCAATGGAGAAATTTGCTTGTTTAATCAAGCAAGTTAAATTACAAGGGGATAGATACACTTCTAGTCTTTAACTAGGAGATAACGAAGAGGTGGTGCAGTGAGGGCTTGTGAAGGCTCAGATAGCCGTCAAGAGCAGTGCTGAGGATAATGAGGAGCTGCGTAAAGTCGGCGCATACCGAGAGGCAGAGAAGGAGTTAACTGCAGCCCCTAGGAGGGGCAGGAAGCCGACCAGCTGTATGCAATTGCAGCTGCTGCTATAAAAAGGCTTTGTCTTAGAGGACAGGGAGTCACACTGGAAGGGAAGGAAAGGAAATTTTTCTTGTGAACTTAGCTCAGTTTTGAAGGGAAGGAAGTGGGTTCCTGATGGTTGGGCCTAGGGGTCTCTGAAATTCGGAAGATCTTACAAGTATTTCATGGGTAGAGTAAACTTGTCCCTGGTCAATGGCCCTTGCTTGCTCTTGGAGGTGTCTAGCCAATGTGTGTCTTAAACTTTCTTCAGAAAGCTGTTTCTGTAAAGCTCTATGTTCCTGTTGAGCAGAAAATTGTTGAATACTGTGAAAGATAACACTGTATCTCATACTGATCTTTCTATCTACCGCTGTGCAGAAGCCCAGTGCTGACCCTTCTACGTGGGGAGATTGTTTTCTTATGGGACTGTCTCATGAGGTCTGTGAAAGAGAACTAGGTCTAGGTAGGTCAGGAAGGGGTGTAAGATGCTGACTGGGTAAATTTGTAGCAACACTCTCCCAGAACAAGGCTACCCTTGATAGATGGTTCAGCTGTAAAGGGAAGGAAGCACCTTCCTGACAGTCCTTGAGGAAATGACTTAACCCTTAAAGGGAAAAGACTAGAGGAAAAGGGCTGCTTTATATAGCCCAATAAACACTCTCATGCATACAGAGATGTTTAAAAAGCAGGTTTTTAACTTGACATTGATTTATTCCACATGTTGCTGTCCTCCTCCTCCTCCTAGCATTTGTATAAATTCTTCTGTGAGGGATAACCTCAGCTGAACATGTCCTAGCAGTACAAATAGATTCTTTTTTTACCCCAATAAAATATATTAGCATGTTATCAGAAACTATAGGTGAGATTCTTCCATCTCTGTTTTTAAGGTGAAGGCATACATGCAGGTCAAGCAAGAAGAACAGCCATAGGTAAATAAAAATCATTTCTAACCGTGATACCACAGTTCAGTTGCTGGAAGACTGCAGGTATAGCACATGGCACACAAACCCCTTAGCCGTTCTTGGACACCAGCTTTCCTCTGCTGGCTCTACAGGCTGGCNACAAATAAGATCTAAATAGCAACTAGGACCAGTTGTGCTGCGGGGTGCAAAAGAAATAGTGAGTCTGATTCCCATTTGTATTTGAGATCCTCTGATACCAGGAGTTGAGAGTATAATGGAGTTCAGCACAAATGAGACGCTGATGTTTCCCTCTCAAATTGCTGGGGTTGTAAGTGGTCATGTCAGACACAGCTTTTGCAGAGAGAGCTAAAGAAGTCTAAGCTTCTTTCTCTTCCACCACATATGATTGATCAGCAGGTCATTGTACCTCTAGTGCCACGTGAAATGGCCACGGGTGAACCTGCTTGTACCAAGGTGCAGTATAATGGTAAACCCAACTCTGGCCTTATGGTGTGCAGGGGAAGTCCCAATTTTACAGGCACCATGAACCACATGTGGCATGGTGGCCATTATTTAAGGAGATGGGAGTCAGCAGCTGACTAACAGTTTTGGTTCCTTCCTTCTAGCCCAGATCTTCAGATGGGGCCCATTTGAAAGATATTTTTGAAGAAGACTTCTCTGTTTGTTTGCTCAGGGTTTGTCTACACAGAGCTCTGCTATGCCTAAATGACTCTGTGATGACCCCTGTGTAGTACAAGCATGTGACTAAGATGTCATGGATAGGAAGACATTGCTAATCAGTGAAACTGCTACATGTCCCACATGAATACTCTTTATCTACCCTGTATATAAAGTAAAATATGACTTAATGTATTTTCTTAATTTTATTGTGTTCAATCATTAGTTTAATTCTGGGCATACAAAGAATTGTTCTAGTTAAACTTATTCCTGTCCAAATGGCAAGAATATGAGGAAAAATAATTTTGCCCTTAATTCACATCCTACTTTCATCCAAATTAACATTCACCCTTGAGAAACTGTGCCTAACATTCCTATAATGCACTTAATAAATGAGGTAGGAGGGGAGGCCTGGACTCTCTTAAAATAGTTTACTTA
>VYZW01050186.1:3287-23697 GCA_013401315.1 Balaeniceps rex
TTTTGGATTTGTGACTAAAACAGTGTTGATAACAAAGGGATATTTTAGTTATTGTTGAACAGTGCTTGCACAGCATCAAGGCTTTTTCTGCTTTTCACGCCACCCCACCAGCGAGTAGGCTGGGAGTGCACAAGGAGTTGTGAAGAGACACAGCTGGGACAGCTGACCCCAACTGACCAAACAGATATTCCACACCATATGACATCATGTTTAGCAATAAAAGCTGGGGGAAGAAGGAGGAAGGAGGGATGTTCGGAGTGATGGCGTTTGTCTTACCAAGCAACCATTATGCGTGATGGAGCCCTGCTTTCCTGGAGATGGCTGAACACCTGCCTGCTGATGGGAAATAGTGAATGAATTCTTTGTTTTGCTTTGCTCGTGTGCACAGCTTTACTTATTAAACTGTCTTTGTCTCAACCCACGAGTTTTCTCACTTTTACCTTTCTGATTCTCTCTCCCATCCAACTGTGGGGGAGTGAGCGAGCAGCTGTGGGGGGCTGAGCTGCCTATTAGGGCTAAACCACAACAGTACCTCAGAAAGAGTCCATGAAGCCCCAGACATTAGTAGACCAGAGACCAAACCCCATTCTTTTAGAATTGATGCTTTATAAAATGTACCTCTTTTTGTACTCAAGGTATGTTGCCAAGTGTCTGAGACAATTCGGTGTACTTTGATATTTCCAGTGACCCCATTTAATAGGGATCCATTAGAATAACAAAGGCACACTGAGTCACTAACAGCAGTGTTGCAAAACACTCCTGATCTATTAAAGATGACATGGATTTAAGCATTTTGAGGGCTAGCATCAAAATAAACTTCAGAGTTGGCTATTTGTTCTATTCTTGTATCTAAGAAGAACACACTGCAACATTAAATAGCTCCTTTGAATAGGACCACTAAAAAAATAGTAAAAATAAACACCATTAAAAAGTGGGAAGAGAGAGACAGTATTGTTCACAGAAACAATAAAAGATGCACTGGTATAGCTTAAAAAGAAATGGATTTAATGTCCTGAATTTCAAACAAAGCATTATGTCACACCTTCTCTGTTAAATGCCAGGCCTCTAATTGTAGCTTATTCACAGAAGCTAATAAATATTAATTGACATTGCTATGCAAATATATCCCACAAGGGAACCCTTTCTTCTCTTTGGGCCAATTTTCCTGATCTGCTCTGGTTAAAAAATCTGGTTTTACTACATCCTTTCAAATACTTTTAGGAGTTGTTAAAATTAATTTGATATATCACTGACTTTGATCCGGTGTAACAAATGTATTCCCATCAACATCTGTCTAAATATCTATTTTATCAACATCCATTCATCAATATCAACATCCATCTAAATACATATTATTAAAATGTCAGGTTTTACATATAAATATATTCATTCATTTTCTTATTAGTTTATTAAAATAAAACTGAAAAATATAATCATTCTCAAGAAAATGTACTAAACCTTGTAATTCTGTGAAATCTTTTATGAATTCTTAAACTTCATAAAACTATAAACTATATAAATCACTACCTATGTGAAGCAATGCAGTCTGTAAAGGAAATGACATTGTGTAACTTGATGATAAGGTAACTTTCAGGAGACTAGACTGTATAAAGTTTTCATACAATTTACATAGATGCAATAAAAAATTCAACTGAAATTTTTGCATAGATTCAATCATAGTTAGTAGAGGGAACTTTTAAATAAGCACTGATTGTTTCCATTTTATTAACAACTAAAAGTTGAAATCTTAAACCCTTCCCTCTTATATAAACTTGATACAAAAGATAAGACATTCACTATATGAATTAATATATGCTCTAGATTCTGCTAATTAGTCAAACAAAACATAATTCCATCTGCATTGGGAGAGAAGGAAAGAAGAGGCAGTGCTCTCTCAGGGCTCTAGCAAACACTAATTAATTGGACTGTCTTTCTATTCTGGGTACTTGTTTTCACAATGTATTACTGGTATTCATGTAATGATAAGGCGTTTGCAAGCACAAGTTTCATAATGCCAAAGAAAGAGAAACTTTTCTTGAAGGAGAGGTACATCACAACTTAATCCTTAGCAGCTGCAAGTGTGAAAATTATTTTAATCCACCATTTTACACTGTTTTGTGCTGCTTATCCGCACAGAGCTTCATGTCCCTAAAGCAGGTACAGGGCTACACTTTAGGTTTCTGGCCTCCACTGTCAATGCCCATGTCAGCATTAAGCTCCGTGTTGTTCATTCTCTTTGGTCAACTGATTTGAATTCCTAGCTTCACAATGGCCCAGCATCAACAGGCAGGATTTTCTATGGAGGTTTTCCCTGTTGATTTAAAGTGACTCAGGTCCAAAATTACATACCCTAATTACATGGCCAAAGTCATGTACCAGAATTCTGGTTTTAGGCACTTAGTTCCCAAAATAATGGTAAAAGAGACAATATGCTTCTTAGCCACATAAGGAACTTTGTGTTCCAACATGACCAACCTGAGAGATCAGACACCAATTGTGAGAAGGCATTTTAAGCATTCTGTAGAATTTAGGTGCTTAACCTTGGTGTGGGTTAAATGTACCATCGAAGTTTTCACTAGAAGTTAGCCTGACTGACAACCAGAACTTCTGCTTCATGATAAACAAGATTGAACCTCCCTTCTGTCCTGAATAAGGAGAAGTGTAGGAAAGGATTACTAAACTACTGCACAGATAATTGCTCGATCAACAGTTGTTGACCGATCCTTTCCCATCACATTAAACCTTAGATATTCTTCTCTTTGTGAAGAGGGATTACATTGTGAAATCTCATATTTTATGTACATAATTGTAGAAGACAGGAGGATAGTTTGGCTTGAAAAAAAAAGATTTCAAATGTGAAGCAAGACTTACGTGTAGTAGCAGTAGTCCAAACCTGTGAATGTTACTAGAAATCATCAGAATTGTAGGAACAAGGCCAGAGAAAGGGGTAAACTAACACTTCATTTTCTTAGGTCACTCACTCTTTGGGGACTTCAGGAGGTGAAGGCAGAAGAAAAGATGTGAGATGACAGTGAAAAAATGTGCTTGGGTGAACAGCAAGATGCAGGCAGACAGATAAAAGCAGTATGAGAGAGATTGATACTATGTGTTTTGGGTGTTCCTCTTAGACATACATGCTGTAAAGTAGATACCTAATCCCACAGAATGATTCAAGGTGATTTAGGAGATGAAGCCTTGTATAATTAAGGGCAAAATTAAAGGTTTCTGAAGGGTAATTGAAATCTTTATATACTGAGAAGGGAGCTACATAAACTATAAGAAATGCTGAGTGTGACCTGTTTATATGTCCAATTCTGCAGACTTCAGGCATAAAACTGTATTATAGGAAGTTCTATGGTTTAGATCCAGATTCTAAAGTCATCTCTTGAAAATAATTGCTTGACAACTCTTAACAGAAAAAAAGGTGATTTGTATGGTAGCCTGGTTATTAGGGTGGCTGTCCAGGAAATACTGCCTAAGACTCAGGATACAGACTCAACTGCATTTTGGCTACCTACCTGCATGTTCTCTAAATGTATGTTTCTCGAAACTTAAAAAATAATCAAACAGCTGCCTAATGCTTCAGGAAAAAGACAAAAAGCCAGTGAGTATCATGTCCAGTGTTGCCTTTTTAAAACAAAACAAAACAAAACAAAACAAATAAAATTTAAGCAAAATTATGAACAAATTTTCCATTAACTTTTTGCACTTATATTACTAGGGCCATATGCATATTTCAAGGCAAAAAGAATTCTTCATTTATTTTACAGATTATCTTTCAGTGTGTTTTGATCAACATTGGTCTAGCTGCCACAAACTGAGGAAAAAGGAGCAATGAAATTAGTCGTATGTATCCTGTTCTTTAAACTGGGTCACAGCTCAGTCAATAATACAAAAGTTAGATGGCCAAAAGAATAACATATAAACACCAGCTGACTATATAGGAAAGACCTGAACTACAGGTGACACAGAAAAGTTCTGTGTTCATCTTCCAGAATACTTTCTGATTTTTATCTAGTGACTTTTGAATGTAAATTGCATGAAGGGTGCATGGAGGAAGAACCAAAACAGCACAGCTTACACTGGTAAAAACTGAACAGAAAAGAAAATTTAAGAAATGGTAGGACTTTGAAATGAGCCAAACAAACCAGACAAAAACTTTTTGATCTTCGGTGTACACTGAGTAAGCAATTTAGGCAGTTAATGAAACTGCTGTTCTTACAGAAAAGACAGACCTGTTACTGTGAAAACAAGATGTTTTCTTTTTTATTCTTCTACAGTTTTTCCTGTAAAATCTGAATATGGACAAAGCTGTTGTCCAGAAAAATACACAATCCTAAAGCACCAAGGTACTTTTAAAAGTGTGACAAACTTTGGGAAAAAAAATGTACACTCCATACAACAAGTCTGTATAGTTGAATTTCAGATACTTTGAACAGCATACAAAAAATATATTGACAATGCATTTAGCACAGTAAAAGAAAAATTATTTTGCTATTATTCAAAGACTTTAACAAACAATTATATGACAAAGAAATCAGAGAACTGAATTATTCAACAATAGATTTGAGAACTAGCTATCACTGTTGATGAATATATGGGTAATAAAATATTAATTATTACAAATCTATTTAATACCATATTATATGCTGCATAAAAACATAATCAATACAAAGGCAGTTAGCAGAGATAATTAATTTCCTTAGGTTTCTATATTTTAATTGCTAATGTATGATAGAGTTTAAAGGACACTTCAGTTAGGAGCACACCTGAAGGGATTGAATGTCTTCACAAAAAAAGCCAAAAATTAGTAGTACTGAAAAGTAAAAAATTATGTGATACTATTACAAAATCTCAAAATTTCAGTTTCTACTTTCCACACTGTTTGGAAGCATTCATCTTATGCAAAAGTAGTCTGCATAATATTATGCTTAAGTGGCAGAATATAGGATTGACTACATGTGAAAATGAGGGAGAAAAGAAAGAATTCGCTGTGGGGGCTGCAATATTGTCAGTTCTTGGCTTATAAAACTAAACAAATTGGTGTAAAATCAGCAGTAATATAGGGAGACAGTATCAGTGAATGTGAGGGACAAAACAGCTGAACATTTTGCCTCAAAGCTTGCTGACAAGCAGATAACAGAATCTTGCAGGAGATTGTACAAGATGTTATCTGCTCACACGATCACAAGGATGATCACCAGGAGCCTCCCATTTGATATAGATAATGGGGTATGGGAGAGGCTCAGAGACATGCCATCGCCCTGGATTGCACAAGCTGGGGTTGTTGCCTTAGGCTGCATCCTATAAAAAACCACTGCCCCAGACCCTGCTACAGACGTGGGGGAGAGATCCCACTTCGGACACCACCACTACAGGAGGGAAGATCGCATTTCGGACACCACCACCACCAAGGACCCTGTTGGTGATTCCCCACCACAGAGATCCCCCACCACTGAAGACCCCAGAAGCAAGGACCCCCAGGATGCCCTGGATCCATAGTGGTGACTAGTTGTGCTTTCCTATCCTGAACTCTTGCTTTATCTTCCTCCTTTCCTTCCTTCCTTGCTTTCTTAGCGCTCTTTCTCTTTTCGTGAGTGGTTTAATAAACAGGTGGACTCACGACATCTGACCTCGTTTGTGTCTCAATCTCGCTCGAAGGGATCGAACTTGAAAATGACAGGTTGGCCTAGCCGCCCCTAGCCTCCCAGATTCGTCTGAGGTCGGTTAGAAAGCAAGGGGGCCTTCCTCTCATCCAAATTGGATCGTAACAGTGAAGAATATGTACAAGGCATTATTTGTGGTTCACAACAGTTCCCTATTTTCTTTGTCCAATCAAGTGCAAACATTTTTTTTTGGTCTGTTCAAAAGACTTCCAGGTTTTCTTGCATTCTTTCGTCCCTATCTAAAATGACTAATTACATAGTAACCTTTTTCAAGTTTCATATATTGATGCATGTGAAAAATTTCAGTCGTAAGATTACAATGTGTCTTTCTCTTCTTTGTTTAAATCTGGCTTAATTTTACATGTTAGCAGAGTTACATAAGACTGAATTTGGAGATTAAGAAAGAAGAAATGAGCTACTGATATTTTTGATGTGGCTAGCAGATTATTTTTGACCAAACTTTACTGGATTTGAATGAAAGCTGAATGAAAACATTACAAATATTAACTACAAAAACCAAATTCCAAACACATTTTTCAAATTAAAAAGGAAAAAAAAGTTATGAAAATGCTGTTGTGGTTTAACCCAGCAGGCAGCTAAACATCACACAGCCATTTGCTCACTCTCTCTCTCCCCAGTGGGACTGGGAGAGAATTGGAAAAAAAAAGTAAAATTCATGGATTGAGATAAAGACAGTTTAATAGGGCAGCAAAGGAAGGGAAAAAAAAAACCAACCCAAAATAAGTGATGCACAATGCAATTGCTTACCACCTGCTGACCAATACCCAGCCAGTTCCTGAGCAGCTATCGGAGCCTCCTGGCCAACTCCCCCCAGTTTATATACTGAGCATGATGTCATATGGTATGGAATAGCCCTCTGGTCAGTTTGGATCACCTGTCCTGGCTGTGCCCCCTCCCAACTTCTCGTGCACCTGGCAGAGCATGGGAAGCTGAAAAAGTCCTTGACTAGTGTAAGCACTACTTAGCAACAACTAAAACATCAGTGTGTTATCAGTATTATTCTCATCCTAAATCTAAAACACAGCACTATGCCAGCTACTGTGAAGAAAATTAACTCTATCCTAGCCGAAACCAGGACAAATGCACAACTTTCGTAAAAATAAAATAAAATTTAGGGTCGAGTCTTCTTGAACTAATTTTATCTCTAATGTTTAGAAGTTCCTTGTTTAGAAAACAAGGATTCGAATTTGCTACTGTTTGGACTACTCACTCTGTTGTCTTTGATATGACCCAGGCATAATTTCTTTTGTCTTTCTTTTGTTTTCTAGTTTGGTGGGTTGACCTTGGCTGGCTGCCAAACCCTCACCCAGCTGCTCTCTCACTCACCTTCTGCAACAGGACAGGGGAGAAAATACGATGGAAATGCTTCTCAGTCAAGATAAAGACAGGGAGATCACTTACCAGTTACTGTCACAGTCAAACCAGACTTGACTTAAGGAAGATTAATTTAATTTATTGCCAACTAAGAATGGAATAGGATGGTAAGAAACAAAGACAAAAATTAAAACATCTTCCTTCCTTCTTCCCAAGCTCAACTTCACTCCTTCATTCCCGACTCTTCTACCTTCTCATCCTCCACCTGAGCAGCACAGGGCGGGTGGGCAATGAAGGTTGTGGTTTCCCCTGCTCCTACATGGGTCCTTCCCACAGGCCACAGTTCCTGCCAGAAAGCCTGCTCCTGTGTGGGCTCTCCATGGGTGACAGTTCCCTTCAGGGCATATCCACCTGCTCCGGCATGGGGTCCTCCACAGGCTGCAGGGGAATCTCTGCTCTGGTGCCTGGAGCATCTTCTCCCTCTCCTTCTTCTCTGACCTTGGCATTATCAGGACTTTTCTCACACTATGTTTTTCCTCTTTCCTGTCCCTCACAACTGCCACACAGCGGTTTTTACCTCTTCTTAAATATATTATCCCAGACATGCCACCATCTTGGACCCAGCTGGAACTGTCTGTGTCTGGCATGAGGCAGCCCCGGCCTCTTCTCACAGAAGCCACTTCTGCAGCCCTCCCACTGACAAAACCTTGCCATCTACACACAGTACAAACAGTCTCCAGAAACATGTTGATTTTACTTTTTGTTCAACAGCAATGATTCTTGTCAAATTAGAGGTAGGAAACTTGTGATAGAGGTCAGCCTTGTGGTGTGATACTGATCCTACAGATCCTGACATCATAGCCAAGAGCAGTGGACTGATATTCCTCGAGGTAAATGGAGCTGAGAATTACAGAAAGTTTATGTTAACAAACTGCAACAACAAAAAAACAGTATATAATATCAAGAAGATCTGAAAAGAAACCTAGGAAAACACTGTCAGATAAGAAGAATAGAGCAAAACCATCTTTCTTAGTAAAATAAGCTGGGGACTGTACTAGAATTTCAACTGTGTGAATCTTCAGCTGACTGGTATAGTAGTTCTGTAGTAAAGACATAGTCAGTGCAAGCAAATGTATTCAACAGTGCCTACAGGAACTTCATAAGAATGGGGAACTGCTGCCTCTGCAGAAACAGCTGACCAAGGAGAAGCAAGAACTGAGTAGGTAGGTGTATCTTCCTTGTATGGGGATCCTTTGGTCACAGTTTTCACTGAACAAGAGAAACCATTGTTGAATGAAGGAGCAAGCCTAGCACCTTTCTTCTATGAAAGGCAACAGGTCTGAAGTTCCCCTGGGTTTTGAACTCAGTAGGAATTGGGAAGACATAGCATCATAAAGAGACCACAATATCAGTGATCAGTTAATGGCAGCATGTCATTCCTCAAATTAACATCTCCCTTTTCTTTGAGGATCATGGGGAAAACTTGCTCAAGAGGCATGGCTTTTAACAGCAGCAAAATACTGTCAGTAAATTAGAATTCAGCAAATGCAGAAACTGCTGCCTTCACAACATACCATCAGTTAACTGAGGGACATACTGCCTCTATCTTGGGCCACTGCTTCCAGTTCCCCTTATATTCAGAATGATACTCAGCTATTTTTTTTAACAGCACAACTAATGTGCATGAAATACATTGTGTAATTTTTACACATTTAGATGAACATACACATGTATGTATGTGCGAAGGAAACAGGTAAGAAGTGTTAGTGTGAATGTGTATTTGTATGTACGTGTTCACATGCAAAGTACCACTGTAGCCACACATAAACACACCCCCTGTAACATACCAAACAGGATGTAGAAATCTGAAGTAGGAATAGTTTGTGGTCTTATTGTTAGAATTTATTTTTCCTCACTTGAGCACACATTATTATTTGCTTGCTCTGCACCAAAAAAAAAAAAAATCAGATCTGTCCATCGTTCGTGGAGACTGTCTTTCTATCTGTCCCACATAGTGCTTAGTCTGCTTTGGGTGCTGCAAAAATACAATTTGCTGGTTCATTGATAGTGTATTCAGACTGAACCATGCTGAAATACCAATCAAAACTGAAGAAAACTAGTGCTTTCAAACCAAACCAGCACTTCATAACCAGAATTGTAATTTCTGAGATCTCAGTGTACAGAAGACCTTCCACTGAAATTTGCAGAAGACGAGCACTCTATTAGACACATGTGCAAATGAATTCGTGCCTGAAATGATAAGCTGCCACTGCCAATGACCTCTACAAAAGATAAGATTGAAATGCTGTCTGCAAAAATAAATAATATGGCTGAGGGAATAGAATTGAACAGTCTACACAAGCTATATAAAGGATAGAACCTGTGTTTGTAAATTAGAAAAAGAAAAAAAATAAAGCTCTCCTAATGTGTAGATTAAAAACTACGATACGTTCTTGTCAGAGACCCAAAGGCATGCCTTGTAAAATGTCATTTAGAAGTGTTGGCACTTTGAAAACAGATATTGCAATATCTTTGAACATTGTCAAGCCATTGGATGAATAAACGAGACCAGAAAAACAATGAAAATTAATTCGTATGAGTTTGTGCAACGCAGTTATTTTACAAAAGTGAGGGAGAGAAGCCAATATAGAGAACAGGCCATCCCAAAGCACACTCAATAGTGCTAGCTAGCCCTTCAGTACGGTGTATAAAAATGAGTCCATTTATCAATGTCACCCCCTGCATTTATGTCATATTTTGGGTTTCTGCAGTACTATATTTCATATCACTAAATGCTCATTCTGACCAAGGGAAGGAAGAATGAACATGAAACTAACCCTTGAGACAGACTTACAGAAGAACAGAAATGCGATTTTATAAGTCAGATATTTTTTTCTTAAGTCCCTAAGAGAATTAAACATCCAGATTACTTCAATATGGACCAATTTGAAAATCAAGGTTTAAATCCTAGGAAAAATAAAACTGTTTTGTTTAAGCATATATATTTCGTAGGTTTTGACTCTGTGCATAAGGTTAGACTAATAAGAAAATACACAGTTCTAGCTGCTCCTTAATGTATTTGGGTTTATTTATATAAAATATTAATAGCTAGACTATGGCAAATATTTATTATAAAGATTTTTTTTTACTAGCGATTGAAAAGACATTAAAATCTCTAATTAAGACATTATTTCTGCTTATGTAAATGTCATTAACTTAGTGTAACAATGCTTTGCATTAATATTTCCGTCCTATGACATGACGTCAAAGAACAGTGGGCCAAAATGTTCCACCCTATGGAATACTATGTTGTAAGGAAATAAAATTAAAATCCATACAAAGTTCTCCTAATTCTGTTCTCTTATCCTCATAATTTTTGTTGTGAAAACACATGGAAGATTCATCAAAGATGATGGCCTGATATAAGATAACTTTAAGAAAGAAAATTAACTTCTAGAAACATCAGTAGATAACACAACTTTAACATATCATTGGCTTTATGTTTAACATGAGTGAAACCTGCCTCCATGGATCTAATTCATATTCTCTTTTACTTCCATTGCTTCGCTAGGAGTTGCACATCCTCATCTCTTGCTCTTAATCCCACCCATGACTCGTAAGAATGTTACTTCTCCATTATGCAGTAGGAAACTCCTGCTTACATACAAATGTCTTTTATCTGTAGCTGAAATGCTTCATGAGGACAATATGAAGCATGCTAAGTGTTTGGAATTTTTTAAACATTAGCGTATTCTATTTACCCAACTACTGCTTTCCACTGGGTATGGAAAAGGTGAACTTTTGTCACCTCCTATTTCCAACTGCTTTTAGTAAGTTCGTAACTATTCTCAGCACAAGTCTTGTTCGTATGTGTACAAGACAGAGCCACAGTTTCATTTGGCTGGTGGCAGTCTTGCCCTTTATCTTCAGGGTGATAGGTTTTGCTATATAAAGCCTCTGACACATCCACTATGTATTCAGAAGTTTTGCTCAATATATTATTAAAGTGGTAATAAAAAGATACATTCATTTAGTCATTGTACTACTGTCAGCAAAATCCATCACCACTTTCTCTCTTAGAGTGTGATGCTTTAATTTACATATAATAACCAGTTTGAAATAGAATTAATAATCATAAATAACATTCAGGCATAAAGTCAATGCCCTTATTAACTTTTACAAACAGAATGGGACATTCTGACTGAAGAACTTTTTAAGTAGGTGCAGGGAGGGAAAGATTGCTTAGGTCTCTCTATCCTTTCTCTTCTGTCCTCCCTTCCTTGCCCCTCCAACCTTGGAGGGCTATCATAGGTCTTCATAGTAGCTCCTTAAAGTATCAGGCAAAGTGGGAATCTGGAATGGGCAGGTTTTCTCACTGACACTAAAGGTGAGATTTTCAGAAGCACTCAACCTTGATTAATCTATGCTCTCATGGATGTCAGTGGTAAAATGAGGTCAGTGGAGTAATTATTTCACAGCTGAATGCCCATAGTAGATGAGAGTTGTCATCTTTTTTTTCTTTTTTTTTAACTTCAGACTCTCTAGAATTCCTACAGTTTGAAATCTGTCCATTTTTATGTCTCTGAACCGTACAGCCCCAGAGGGGCAGTTATCTATAAAATGTGCAAGGTCATCCACATGAAGATTCTTCTCCATTCTGCTTGCTTTTTTTTTGTGGGTGTCTCTGAGGAAAAAGATGATATAAGCCAGCGTAATTCACAGTGCTGTTCACAAAGCAACACTGAAAGACAAAGGAGAAACCAATGAATTGTAACCTTGAAACTACGTTTCACATTTTGAGTAAGAAATGTACCTCTTTTGTGGATAAAATGTTAACAGATGCAGAGAAAAAAAACAAACATATTTTTCACCCAAATGCACATATTCGACAAAAGAAAAATTAAACATGTGCAGTGCATCATAGCAGAAAGGAAAGGTGAAGGTCAAAGGGCAATTGGCTTGAATGGTAACCTTGCTTGCTGAATTTTACTTTCCAGACCAACAGATGATAAACCACACATCACAACCAAACAAATCAAAATGAGCCACCTCATAAAATGAGTGCTTTAAGAGGAAAGTAGCTCGAATGGCATGAACTACAGAACCGGCCCACTCAAAATGTTTAACCTTCACAAGATCTAGTATTCTTTCCACTGCCATAAAGTCCAATCATTTTCATTAACATATAAAAAGCCAGTAATGCTTGTCACCACAGAAACTAAGAACTAAAGAAAAAGGAACTATAATATGCTGTTTGTTCATTTCTTGTTCACATTGATTTTAATTTTTTTTACTGGAGTGAATAATGTGAGAATGCTCCCTCTGTAGAATTGTCCGAAGTAGGGTTTTACATGAGTCACTGCATTAGGACCCAAGTTCTTTTCCCACTGAGCTCTCTTTTTATGACTTCATGCAAGTTATTTGAGCTCGTTTGTTCCTTTTTTTCTCTATATAATTAGGACAATAACAGCCACACATAAAAAAGATTGCACTATGGTATCAAGACTGAATTGTTAATAGTGGATGCCTACTGTAAAGAGGTGTAGTTCTATGAGACTCAGATAAGTATCATGAAGTTATACTGTGTATAGTTCCTGTTCTGCAGTGATGGCTTTCAGTTAATTAATTCTGTAATTGTTGGTTTTAAAAACTAAAATAAGTGAAAAACTGAATAATTTTCTTTTTTACAGAGAGGGTGTGCCTCCCTCATGAAGAATAGAAACTTGTGAGGTAAAATGTTAAACCATCAGACTGATAAGTATTGTATTTTTTTTTAAAACTAAGGTTGCAGCTACATTATTGGAACACTCCTACTTGGTACAAGCAGTCCAGTCTTCATACTATCTTGGAACCTGTGTCCCTTTCTGAGTTAACTCTATCTAATGTCCCTTGGCAGCTCTGTGTAGGCACTTAGAGAAGAATTTGTGCCAGTGTCCACCCTGCCATGCACAAAGGGAAGACACTCCAGATTTGGTTCTGTTGTCCAGGTCTCTGAGGTTACCCAAGTAGACCCTGAGACCTTGCATTCTTCTTCAAATTTCTTCACTGAAAGGCTTGTCAAGCATTGGAACAGGCTGTCCAGGGAAGTGGTTGAGTCACCATTCCTGGAAGTATTTACAAGACATGTAGACATGGCACTTAGGGACGCGGTTTAACAATGGACTTGGTCATGTTAGGTTAAAGGTTGAACTCAATGTTCTTAAGGGTCTTTTCTAACCTAAATGAGTCTATGATTCTATGATTTATGTTTTTGTCCCATGTCCCATGATTCACATGCCTTGCTTTCAACATTATTTGACAAAAATGTACCTATGACAAGCACCAAGCAATCTTCTCAGTAGTGTTTTAAACTGGAAAAAAATGGAATAGGCACAAACAGATGCAACGCAAATCTGAGAGGGGACATGTCTTGGTTGGACAGTCAGTACATGTCATGATCATGCACTCATGCCTGGTTCTCTTTTCCACCACCAGGATGCATTCTTCCCCTCCTGAAAAACATAACAGACATATGATTAGCCCATCCCTCTTTCTTGCCAGCTTCTGCTAAACCTTCCTTCTGTCATGGTCCATGTTACTGGATGCAGATAAAGAGCATTCATTGTAACTCATTTCACGCTTTCCTAGGTTCATGAGTGCTAACCAACAGTTGATATGTTCGTATCTATTCATATCACCAGTGAATGTTTATGGAACACAATCTACTAAGAAATGTGTCAGATCTAGACATCAATATACACAGATGTAAAAGATAGACTTAGAATGCAGGAGTGCCCAGAGTCTGGGTCCATACTGCTGAGTGTAATATCAGACTCCAGCAATGACTGCTAAGTGACATCCTTGCCTTTGTGGAAACCTTGAATGAGAAAGCTCTCTTCTTAGGCTCTTCCAGTGTAAGTCTCAGAACCTTGCAAGCTCCTGAAGGATTGGTGATGATATAAGCTCCCTGAGTGACACCTGGGAGCTTTTTCTGTTTAAGATTCAGCCTGGTTGAAAATATGTTAACAGAAGAGCAGTATTTCCTGGTCCAGCTAAAGAAGCTTCCATGAGCAAAGCCCCTAACACTCCAACATTTGTGCTCTGTGAACCCGAAGGTCATCCTCTCCCCCATCCCCATTCTGAGACTTTGTGGAAACTAAACTCATTGCAATTCCACTGAATTGTTACGACGTGTAGCAGTGTAAGGGAAAGAGGACAGTGTGTACATAGGTCTGCTTATGTGATTACTGTCTTTTGTAGATTTTTGTAAGAAATAGAAATTAGTTTAAGCCACCACAGAATAAGCCCTGGTAACTGGGCCTTCTCCCAGGTCTGGAGAATAATATCAATGAACAAGCTGGTGTTTCGGCAGAGCCTGTTAGCATGGTTACAAAGCAGACAGTGCTGAAGAGGTGTAATGGGACGGACCTCATCCTGTTACTACAATCCTCCTGATATAACATATTCTCAACAACCATGAGGAATTAGCCAGAATGACTACTTGTTTTTATACATCCTGAGTGGAAAAATAAAGTAACTAAAAAGCTCAAAGGACAGGGCATTATGGAAGTATAAAAAACAAACAGAGAAGATTTAAACAGCAGTTAATTCTATGTCTGAAGCAGGTATGTGTCACAAAAAAATAAAACTCAGCAGATAATATTATATCTCGCAATAGCTAGCCCTGAAACACTTGATGTGTTTAATACTTTCTAGTCAACTCAAGCAGATGAAGCTAAACTGCAAAAGCGTGTTACAGAAATTAGAACATTACTGCACTCCATTAGAAAATGAAATGCACACAAGAGAAACATTTTTTATCAGAGAATACAGAAGGTGATATCATCAAAGTGTCTGTGACTGATCTAAAGCTGAAGAGCAACAAGGGAGTGAAGAGAGGGAAGGAGAGAGGAAAGGAGACAGCTTGAGTGTCTGATAAGAGATGGAATCACATCAAAGATGAGAGGAGGGAGTGAAACTCAAGAGAAACTAAAAATTGACAGTGAAAGATACTCAAAGCTGACAATCTGCTAGATCTTATTAGAAAAGGAAATCATCAAGTCCAGGCTGAAGTTTTGCTATTTACAATAAATTCTTGAAAATTATTAAATGTTATAAGGTTTTTGCAGCTTTTAACCATCTTTTTTATCAAAGATATTGGGCAGCATAACTGAATGAAGAAAATATTCAATATGAATTTATTTACTCGCCTTACTTTCTTATTTCCTAAAATGAGACTTCATTTTTTCTATTTAAATATTTTTCTATGGTTGTTCAGAGATATAAGTGAGGATATTTACTTTTTCTTATTTTGGAGTAAAACTTATTTTCCTTAGAGCAAAAATGGAAGATCAGAAACAATATTATTAAGAAAACAAGCACTGAAGAAGCAGCTTTATATTAGTCATTTTTTTTAATAAGAAAATATTATCCTACATAAGGAAGAGCTAGCATTTCTTAATCTCATTAAAAATCATTTAGAATTAATTTCTTAAATGAAATTGGGGCAGATTTGAAAATCTATTGTTGCATCAAAAACCATTTACTGGACTTTTCAAGAAGTCATTTGCATCAAATTCTCCTGTTAATGGCAGTTAACTATTTAGATAATTTGGAATAAGACACAAGACAAAAGCATGTGTAACATTACTCTAATATAGTTAAGAAGTTGATCCAAAGACTTCTGAAAATATGATGTAGAAAATTCCACACTACTGTACTTGACTCAAGAAAGGAAACTCGGGTATTTTTGAAACCCCTTATTACAGTACAAAACTAATAAGAACCTGGGAAAGTATCCAATATATATGAAATCTCATAAATGTTTACAAGAAGCCTGTCAATGGTCCTCTATTAAATAGGTTGGCTGAGGCATCCATGGATGGGTAGTAGTTCCCTGAGAACTTTTACAGAGGATAATTTCAGATTCTTACCGGAGGTCTGTAATTAGTTAAGAGGCTCTCTTTATTTGTATTGTTTTATTTTTCCGTATAATATTACTATTGAATTTTGCATTTAAAAAAGTGCTCAGAAAGGCAACCTGCATCTAAGATGAAACCTATATCTACTGGGTAAAAGCAACATTCTCTATTTCATGATTCAAACACATTTATTCACTTGGATACCAGCTGAGATGAATGGGTAAATGAATGTTTTATGAACGCCAAACAAGCTCAGATGTGAGGTAGGTACTCGCTTAACTTGATTTCACAGCATTTAGATTTTTGTGTATATGGCCAAAAGAAGGAAGCTGGACACTTCAGTACTTAACTGGTGAAAACCTAATTGTTGTGAGACTTCTATATCTTCAGGGTAACTTATAGATTTCTTAATGACATAGATACCTGACACAGGATTTAGATATGTAAGTTCACCTGTGAATCTGTTTTGAGGACAGTATCAAGAAAATAATCAGAGAGTAAAATGGGAAAGAAACAGCTACTAATTTTGTTGTTTTCAGCATCTCCAGGACTTATTCATCTTGTGTTTGCTGCCACACAACAGCCCATCTAATTATATTCTTACCTAGGCATTAGTTCTTAAGCAGTGTCAGACATACAGTCACATAGCCATACAGCAAAAGTGTCTACCTTGAACTACATTCTGGGTCCTAGACCATGAAGCAAGCCTTTAAGATGCAAAACAGGGATATAGATCAGAAATGTCCTATGCCTGGAACTTCTTAACCCTCAGTTGTGCGCATTTTCACTCATGGCTGGGCCTTTGAAGTCATGCAATGTGAATGGAGCTGATGTGCTTGGCTCTGAGACTGGAAGTTTGAGTTGGAGACATACAATACAAGTATTTAAATGCTAAATTTAGAAGCCCCTTTACTGTGCCGGGGTACAGGCTAAGAAAGGAATGGGGGATGTGATTTCATGAGGGAAGGTAGACCACAGAACAAACTGATAAATACTGTCTGTAAAAATAAAAGATCCCAGCAGTGTTGAATATGCTGTTGAATACCCTGTAGCTTCTGTATTTTCTGAGTCAGTGTATTAGAGGCAGTGCATACCCATTGCACGGTTTCTCTTTGCTATTATGACTATAAACTACAAGTGCCGTTTTCCAGTAGAATGTGGATGATCAAGTTCTTTCTCACAAATAAACTAAAAAGGTCTAAAAGGATATGGTGAGAGGAAGTGACTAGTATAGTTCAGTAAATAATTTGTACATAAGAATTTCTTTATAACACTCAGGAATTCTTTTTACCTCATTTACATTTAGTTTAAAGATTGATTCAATCACACAGTCACAAAGCACAGTGGAAAAGTCATATAATTCACGCATGATAGCAGGAAAGGATATACCATTTGCAGGAGCAGAAGGAACAAGCGTATTGTAGAGAAAAATAAATTTGCTCATGCAAAGGTGTGGGCTTTTTTCGTCCATTTAAATTACAAATCCCATTTTATGTATAGTTATGCGTGTCAGATTTCTCTACCGCACAAAAAGTGAATGTCTTAATATAGTTCTGTATCCTCAATAGAATATAAAGGAAAAGAAAATAAGATAATTAATAGATTCTTCAGTTATTTCAGATAAATCTATTTCTCTTACTATAAATGCTGTTATTCTGATTGCATTTATTTCATCTGAGAACAGGACAAACAGCTAGCTGTGGCAGTTGCAAATCCCCACCAAAGCAAGAAATGCAATCAAAGCAGTGTGGCTAATAGCAAAAGTAAGCAAAAAGCATTTGAAACTAATTTAAATATAAAAATGTATTTAAATACAGAGAAGCTTTAGTAAAGGATACCTATTAAAAAATGTCACTGCCATTGACATCATCATGGAGCTTAAACTTCAGACATACTGTGACAGTTCCTTTACAATCTGTATGGCTAGAATGTTCACATTCTCTAGAAAACATACTCAGTGTAAGATTCACAGAGGAGGAAAGTCTGTCTTTAGTTTTTCTACATGAACCTACATTTAGATCTGTTAGATCTATTACAAGCTGACTCAGTGCACGTGGCTGGAAGATGCAATGAAAATAATTTTAAAGAATCTCATACTCGATTAAAAATGTTCATATATGCTAAAAGTCTTGACGAGTAAACTTCATATTATCAAACTTTGTGCTGAGTAAGATACTGTCTGTTGTCCTTCACAGTAAATGCCCTACTGCATTGCATATAAGTGGGCTGAAAAAGAACGAAGAGAGAATTTTGAGCATCACTGGTCTTCCTATAGACAGTCCCCACTGCTCTGGCCGGCATTTATTGTCATAAACAACAGAAGATTTGGTAGGATTCAAGGCAAAAAGAAATTTGCCTGGGGAATAACAAACTTTCTTTTCTTCCTGCATGACAAGAAGAGGGGTTCGCCGAGGCTGTAGATTAATGCAATTTTTGTCAGCTTAAATTTATCAGCAGAATATATCTGAAATATCTCACATTGTAAGCAGATTAGTCTTGATTTTCTTGTTTTCAAATTCTGTTCCAATGAGCCTAGACATACGGAAAGAATATAATTATATCTTCACTGTAACTTGAAGTAGCAATCTAATATGCATAATAACAGTCACAAGAGTCAATATACAGTGGTATATTACCACTTACAGTGGTAAGTATGCTTAATGTGCATTATACATACCAGATTTTAATAAAGAAAGAAGTCAGTAGAAAATCTATGAGTATTTTTTAATTAATTCAAGCAAGTAAAATAGACTAGTGTCTCCCAAAACAGAAAAAAAACCCAAAACAAACAAAACCTGCTTGAGTCCGGTCATCTTCACAGAATCATAGAATCATTTGGGTTGGAAGGGACCTTTAAAGGTTATCTAGTCCAACCCCCATGCAATGAGCAGGGACATCTTCAACAAGATCAGGTTGATCAGAGCCCCGTCCAAACTGACCTTAAAGGTTTCTAGGGATGGGGCCTCCACTACCTCTCTGAGTGGTGCAGTTGACACGCCTGAGGGATGGGATGTCATCCAAAGGGACCTGGACAAGCTGGAGAGGTGGGCCTGTGCAATCCTCATGAGGTTCAACAAGGCCAAGTGCAAGGTCCTGCACCTGGGTCAGGGCAACCCCCAATATCAATACAGGCTGGGAGATGAGGGGATTGAGAGCAGTCCTACAGAGAAGGACTTGGGGGTACTGGTGGAAGAACAGCTGGACATGAGCCAACAGTGTGTGCTTGCAGCCCAGAAGGCCAACCGTATCCTGGGCTGCATCAAAAGAAGCGTGGCCAGCAGGTTGAGGGAGGTGATTCTGCCCCTCTACTCTGCTCTGGTGAGACCCCACCTGGAGTACTGCGTCCAGCTCTGGAGCCCTCAGCACAAGAAGGACATGGAGCTATTGGAGCGGGTCCAAAAGAGGGCCACAAAAATGTCAGCACATACAGCAATGATAATCCAAAGCTGGCGCACACACTCACTCACAAGGTGAAACTCTCTCTCTCTCTCGTGAGTACCCAGAAGATGTTATCACCCACCCAGGGGAAGGGGCGAGGGCTCACTCAAGGCTATATCCAGAAGAAATCACTCACCAAAAGGAGGTGAGGGCACTCAATCCCGGGAATTTTCCTCAGGTGGCATCCCAACCCAAGGGGACAGGTCTTGAACACAGACCCATTGCTCTAAGAAGAGTACTCAAAGGGGGGTTTCGGCAGTGCCCCATTTATACCCTGGGTGGGATCTGAGCTGTGGTCATAATTGGTCATGATCCAGAAGCTTCTCTGAGCCAAGGCACCTCATTGGCTGTGGGCCCTGTCTGTTGACCGAGGGGCCCTGCCTCTCCTGCTGCCCCTGCTTAGGGCTGGGTGTGCTCGGGGCGCAGCCCCCGGTGGGCTCAGGTGGTCGGCACTGACCCAGGGTTGTAGGTGCGGCCAGGCTCAGTAGAGCGCAAAAGGCATGAAAATGAGGCATGAAAAGCCAGTGATCACCATGTTAAAAGCCCTGATATTTGGGGAGGACGGACGGATGGACGGACAGAGTCTACCTGTCACAGGGATGTACTTGGCTGGGAGCACAGCACAACAAATATAGCTGTTCTAAGTAACTCTGAGCTGTGCAACAGTCTGTAACCAGCATAAGAAAGAACACCATAAAAGAAAGCAAACTCCAGTGCCTCAAATTGTTTTATGGAAGGTACCGACTCCCAAAACAATCTGTAGTCCTATGGCCAAATTGTAGCTTAAAATTACCATTTCCTGCCATACCGATGGCCTCTTCCTTCATGTGTTGTTTGTACCTCTGAGGGTTATAGTGAATAAATGCAGTGAAATTCTACAATATTGCTCATAAGGCTTTATGATCAATTAAGATGTTGCCACCGCAATTGTAAAATGGCCAGCTCTCTAAGCTGCTGTTGCAAGTTAATGTCTGAGATTGCTTTTCATTTTAGACCTAGTGAAACACGTTCTTTTTTTCCTGAGGTGTTTCATTCTTTGCGAGAAGATACAGTTTAATCAAAGACACAAGA
>VYZW01050186.1:24305-70289 GCA_013401315.1 Balaeniceps rex
GGTTGCATCACTTGTTTTCTTTTCCCTGGGTTTTGTTTGTCTCTCTCGTTCTCCTTTTCATTACAATTATTATTATTATTATTATTATTATTATTACTATTACTATTATTATTATTATATATTTTAATTATTAAACTGTTCTTATCTCAACCCGTGGGTTTTCTTACTCTTGCCCTTCCAATTCTCTCCCCCATCCCACCATGGGCGGGGGGAGGGTGAGCGAGTGGCTGCGTGGTGCTTAGTTGCCGACTGGGGCTAAACCACGACAATTATAAATATTGGATCAAGTTCAGCTCCAGCATAAATATGGAGCAGCACCAGAACATGAATTAAAAACTTTATTCGTATGTCAAATAATATTTTAATTGATGTAATCAATTGATACATTAATAATTGGTAATTATGTGCAATATAATAATTGATTAAATAGAATGTCATAATATACTCAGTTCTATTCAATATGATATGCTGTGATCCTTAAAACAGATCTTTAAATGTAAAATAATTATTTAATTTCTTTTTTTTTGGAACTGATACAAGAAAATAAATTCACATTAATGAACATTATTTTAAAAACATTGAGCTGGTTACTGAAAAGAACTAATCTGTATGATGCTCTGAGAAGCAAAATGTATTAGTTTCAAACATATTCACAACAGTGTAAATCTAGACAAGCTTATTTGCATTTCTGAATATCCGCTATCGTTCTGAAGAATAAATGTCTTTAATAGCTGCTACATGTACAATAGTAAGGAACTTAGCATATGTAAATATCCAGACACAGTAGTGTATGGAAAATAACATAATATTTGGCAGGAATGAACTTAGAAAAGTAGGTTAAAAAAAACCCAACACTTTTTTCTGATCCAGTATCAAATTTCATTGCGGCTTCTGATAGCACCTACATGATGTAATTGTTGTTTGCATCAGTTTATAATTTTATAACTGTATTTATAGACCACTTTATTTATCTTTATTTCAGTTTGTGTCTTTTTGTTAGCATATCTAAGCTTTCTCTATATGAAAAATAAACAATTACAGCCTGTACTACAAAAAAACATGTTGGATAGATAAGCAGAGTAATAATAAAGAGTAGCAGGAGTAGCATTTCAAAAGGTAAATTTCATTACACTATTACAAAAACAGGGTGTTACTATGAAAATGAGTAGAACAGAGGAAACATATTAGGAACATGCTGAGGCAATACTATGCAGGTTTTACCTGCAACTCCTGGTAAACAAGCAGCAGCCCAAATTAAGAAACTAGATTATGTTTTCTCCAATCTTCTCATCAATATAGAGAGATGCTAACAAGACACTATACTTGCTAACAAGAAACTGGAATTATCAGATAATTCAATCACTTCAAGACTGAAAGAGAGGTGGAAGGAGGGTAAGGAGAACAAGGATGGAATGGGAATGGGAAAGGGAAGGAAGATTAAAACAGCGTCTACAGAAACTTTCTTCCAGTTGTGATTTTTAAAGAGATTTAAGGTCCATGTGTTACTGCAGATGTAACACAAAATTCATTTATCAAACAAAATACAAAATTAAACAAGCCCAATTCTGCATGCACAAGGAATGAAAAAAGGACCTGGATGATTTTTTAAAACTTTTTACTTGGAGGATTGATAACAATTACTGACACGGAAATGTCACAAGAGCAGGAATATCAGTTTAGATGAGGATTAAAAAAAGAATGCTCTTATGATCAACTGAACCACTGGGTTCACAAAGTTAGGCAGGAACTTTCTTAACAAGAGGTTTTCCTGCAAGGTTTTGCTATTTGTTTTTACCATGCTGGAGAGAAATACGAAGAAAACAGCATTTTCTGAAACTGAGCTAATCCAGTTTCTAGTAGAGATAAAAAGTACCACAGGAATCAAAAGACTATTTTTCATCAAAACTTCTGTAGCAATCCTCTTTAACTTGTTAAAGGAGAAAGAGATAGTTGATGGTAAGTAGCTTTCCAAATCTTACGTACTTCTTATTTTAGTGTCAATAGGAGAGAAAAATGTGTATTTTTATAGGATATATTCCAAAGTTAATTTTGTATCTACTTCATAGCAGAATTCAAATAGCCAGCAAGTAGAATAGGAGGCTTGGAGACAAGTACTGAGGAGGCCATAAGCCTGGGATGGATAATGGAGAGACCAACAGGTCTGAGAGTTGGCTACTGGAGGGACCAGGGGGTCCAAGACAGCTCCTGAAGAGATCGTGGGGTCTGGGTGTCAGCTACTAATAAGGTCATAGGTGTGGACCAGCTACCAGAGAGACCCATTTGCATGTGTGTGTTTGGAGGCAGCTGGATATCTAAGGGACATCTACTTGGTACACTGACTGTCTAAGACCAGTTACTGAAGGAGATCCATGGTTTGTATGTAGGTCTGAGCACCAGCAAGAAGAATGGGCCTGTGGCCTTCGTGGCTGGTATGCCCAGACACCAGCAACTGGGGAGACTGAATGTCTGAGCCCAGCTGCTGGAGGGATCCACATTGTACATCTTTTTGATAAATGGGTTTTCATCCTGATCAGCCAGACAGGAACAGGACGAGGCTGTTGGTGGTTTTCATGTCTGTGTGAGTCTTTTGTCAGTGTTCATCTGTATGGCTGACCACATATAGATGTATATATGTATTGTGTTCATGCTCAGCCTCGCTACTGGCTGTCCCTGAAACATGGTGCTGTGGTAGACGTGTGGCTATTGAGCTATTAGATTCAGCAACTCCCAATGTAGTCTTTTCTTTCAATGAATAAACTAGACCTCTTTCCCAAGACCCTGTAGTCACTGCCTATAGCATAACCTCAGTCAGGTGTTTGCAGACTACATAAATTCTTGCCTGTTCTATGTTGTTATATTTAGTTTTTAACATATAGATCTAAGTTTTGGAATGAGAGATCTTTTTGTTGTTAGTGTCTTTAAGAACTCAAACCAGTACAGATAATCTTATCCAATGTCTAGTTATTAATCAGCTAATACAGATTTTATACTCCTATCCCTTAATAACCTTAATATACTAGAACTATACTATACTATTTCCATGTGGCAAGATTATATGGGAAATTGTCATTTATTAAGCTTATAAATATGTTCCCTGAAAAAGTGATTCGGTCTTGGTGGTTAGGAGTCTATGTGCAACATTCCTCTGCAAAAGCAGTCATTACCTGACAAACTTCAGCTGGTGTCCAAGTGCACAACTAAACTATTCACACCTGAACTCAATTTACTTTTCTTTTGTGTGTCTGATATGATGGACAGATTTTATCATTGTTTTTCTACACATTTGAATTTTCTGCAGACCTGAACCTTGACTCTAGAACAGGTGGAGTAAAACATGCATAATCTGTGCATATTCTGGTCTTTTTAAAATAGTAAAATCAATCAATAAGCCAATAAGCATTACAAAATACAGATGGTAATTTTTAAATATTTTGTTAGTTATATAAAATTGCATTCAGTATAACAGATAATAGCATACAATACTGTGGGGGTACAAACAGTCATTGACATTTACTGCTCTGATAACAGATGCAAGGTTATGCATAGATCATGATAGAGATCAAGGAAGAGATTCAGATAATTTTTTTTAAATATAGGTGACTCAGATTTTAATCACAGTGATTGACCATGTAAGCCTAACTAGCACATGCTTAATTAAACAAAAGGAGAGCTGGGGATGTGAGTAGTTAGGTAAAAAGCACGTAGTAGTAGTTCGGTAAAAAGCGCCAGAACTTTTATCACACAAGCCAACCAAATACAATTTATTTTGAAACAGAAAACAAAGGTTGGCCTTCAGAGTTTTGATCCAAGGAAAAATCTCGGAAATTACCTTCTGCCTTTCAATGACAAAACCAGCATTATTTCATCTTGAAAGAATGTAGTAACATTTTGCAGATTCACTCTATTCACCTGTGGTGTTATTTAAATATCACCATCAGTAGCACCCTTTGTCCTTTAAGTACTTCTTTATTCTCCATATTAAACTGCATGGAAAAAGTACTCAGCAGTCGAACCTCTGGCACAGCAAACAAAAAAGGATCAGGCAGTATTATCAGCACGTACATAATAAGGCACTAAATGAACATCCTCGGTGATAACAATCACAGTCATATTTTATATAATATCATTATTGTACTATTATATGATAATTATTAGCGTAAAAATTTATTAGGACAGTTTTTCTCTTAATTAATGTAGCAAAAAATATATTTGCTTTCCATCAAGATGTATTTCATGTAGTCTTCCTGTCTGATAGGTGTTGGGGAAAAACCTTTTGTTACCTTCTGGCAGTGCTTCATTCGTATGCAGGGAGCAGCACAGGCTGCTCTTGAAGTAGTTATCTTCTGAATCCCAGTGGGATGGGCTCAGCAACAGTATAGCTCGGGCTTCACTTAACTGGCTCCGCTTAAATAAAATGTGGCTTGCTTCTTAAGAAAGTCTGGAGTACTGCCTAAGTCTATGGCTACATCACTTGCCTGCATTTCAACATTGTGAATGTTGGGCAAGTCAGAAAGAAACAGCTATGGATTTAAAAGTGTTAAAAGAGTCTAGGGCTTATAATCTTAAAAAAATTGGGGTATATCATTGATTACTGGATTTTTTTTTTTTAATCAGGATCCTCAAGATATGTCTCTGCTGTTTTGAAAGAGCAATACCTGAGACCATGGTAATCACTGCATGCCCTCCATCCTGCCTGCCTTCCATCCACAAGGCTGCTGTGCTGATAATGTGGGAATAGACAGGGGCTGCCTGTAGAAGCATGTACAGCAAATATTACAGTAAATGTATTTGTCTCATGTTTTTAAATCTGTGTCAAATTAAGACATAATTTTAAATCATATTGCAATAAAATTAAGGTTTATATATAGTCGGTTCTGCCATAAACTTGAAATACAGCCTGATTTTTATTGGTTTCAGGAATGTTTAAACAGACATTATCTGAAAAATAATTAGAATAGAAAAGTAAAGTTTCAATGTCTAATTTTATCGAAGTATTAAGTTATGAAAAGCATGCAATAATTTCATATTACTTTATTAAGTATAATATTTTCTGAGGAGATTAATACTACAAATCCTAAGAGTCCTTTTCATATATTCTCTCTGTTTTTCTTATAAGCTAACCAAAGTACCTGTCAGTGCTTAAAGCAGTTTCTGCTGTATTTCTCCACTCAGGTATATAACACAACGATGCAGTATTGTAATGGTTGACCTCAAAAGTCCTTCTTATAAAACATCATTGGGTCTTTACTGCTTTGTTGCATACATTCAGACAAACTCTAATCAATCTGGTTTAATATCAAAGGAAACTTCCTTCCAGGTATGCTCATTTAAGTGCAAATGTCAGAACTTTTGACCTTTTCTTACCTTGCACTGGTGCTGCTTCTTTGTGACTTTGCCCTTATTGGCTTTGCTTTCTTTAGGAACTGTCAGTGTCTCCAGCATGCTTCTACCTCTCCCTAAAACCCTGAATGTTCTTTTCCAGAGAGTTATACTGTAACTGTCTACCTTATTTGCTCTTCCTTTAAATTTATTCTGAGTCAAGTTTTCTTTTTGTACAAGGCTGTCAAGTTAGTGAAAAAAAAAATGTTTTTCTGTTCTTTTCAAAAACCTGACCTGAATGATGCTTTCTCTAATTTGGCAGGCAGTGCCAAAATAAAGATCGTTAGCTTTGCTTCCTCCTATTAAAAATGTGCGTGTCTCTATTTTGTTCACACAGGCATTCCCAGTAAGCGTAAGACTTTCAGAGCATCTGCAGTAGACTTAGCATGGAGGAAACTTATCTTGCGTCAATCTTCTTTTATGATTCTGAAAAGAGTTCACACAGAGAAGTAGATTCCTCCTGCTCTAGTTCTGTTCCTGCAAATATAACTTCACTGGACTGATGATGTAGACAGTGAGAGTCAGAGGGCTCATTAGAAAAAAAGTCAGTCCCAAATGTGATCTGGGACTGCATGACCTTCCTCAATATTTCTGTCTAAAAGCTCAGATCACCACTAAAAGTCTGTAACAATGGCCTGTCAGAGCAAGTAGCAAGCTAACAGTGCCAGGGTAATACAACATCTTCCAGTTCGCACATTGAGTGTCTTATCTTTTCATCATGATTATCATATTGACAGCTGTTTACTTTGAGCTAACTAGCCATCATTGCTTATAGTCAGCCAGCAGAATGAAAAATATGATTACGGTTCTGTTTGCAGTATACTTTAGAAATTTATCCTAAATTGTTCTTTGTTTAATATCTGCTAAAATAATAGAAGACAGTGACACGGACATGTGGGAATAGAGCAAGGGATGAATAGAAACTTAGACATATGACTTTTAAAGCTTTCCCAGAGAGTGACTAGGAGTGAGAGGAAAGGGAAGGAAAGGAAAGGGAAGGAAAGGGAAGGGAAGGGAAGGAAAGGAAAGGAAAGGAAAGGAAAGGAAAGGAAAGGAAAGGAAAGGAAAGGAAAGGAAAGGAAAGGAAAGGAAAGGAAAGGAAAGGAAAGGAAAGGAAAGGAAAGGAAAGGAAAGGAAAAAGGAAAAAGGAAAAAGGAAAAAGGAAAAAGGAAAAAGGAAAAAGGGAAAAATTCTCCAATACCAGTGCTGTTTTCAGTTACAGGATAAAAGCCAGTATTTCTGAAGTTTTCTACAGGGGTTTTATGCTCTGTCTAACTTTGAAATACTTTGGAGGTTATTCACAAATGTTGACATTTTATTGCTCTTATCTGAATCTTCCTGTTCTGCAAATATATTTTTCTAGAATGCATCACATGCTTCAAAAGGTTATTTAATGTCTTCATGCATTTTGAATGTTTTATTTTCATTACAACTCTGTCTGCCTATTTCTCCCTTAATTGGTACCTGGGAGTCATCTGCTTTCTTGCCATATTCAGATTTTTTTTTGCCCAGCACATCTGAACTGTTTAATTCTCCTACTCGCTAAAGTAGAAACTCATTTCTTGGGGACCTGTAATTCACACTTTTCCAATTCTTCTGATATTATTGATGTTATTCCTGGTTGACAATGTTAAATTTACATCTGTAAGTCAAATGAGACACTCATGCTTCTGTACATTTTATCTGTTTCCTAATTAATTTATTTTTTTGGTGCACCTTTTTCTTATTTTTGTCCAAAATAATTTTTTCCTACTACCAATTTTTAAAAATTTATTTTTATCATATGAATACTGCAGCAGATTTAGGGGTTTAATGTTCAGAAGTGTTTTGTTCTTTTTTTTTCCCCTAAAAAAGAGACCATCAATACTTACTTTGAAGCACGAATCCTAAATAATGTTTACCAAGACTCTAACAGATACTGAGATTTTGTCTCAAAAAAGTTGATAAAAATATTCAAAGATACAATTTCAAAAGGAAAACCAATTGAATACCACTTGACACTGAAAACACTTAGCTAGTTAATTAATCTCATTTTATGTTTGAGCATAACCTATTCCTATGGAGTATTATCTTGACTGTCAGGGCCCTGAGGTCNCACCGCAGCAGGGCTGGTCTCCAGCTCCCCACAGCCCGACCCTGCCTGGCTGTGGACCCTGCCAAGCCAGGCCCACCCACAGGCCCATGTCCCAGCTTGACCTCAAACTGTCCCCATCTCCACAGCCCTGCCCAGCCTTCCCAGGGGTGGACCATGGTTATTCTCACTAGACCTGATCCTGACCCCACCTGCAGGCTGACGTTCCAGCCCAGTCTCTGCCGTCCCTCATCATCACCATCATCATCTGGCAGTCTGGGCTCTTAACTGAGCCTGGCTTCCAACCCCCGACCTGCTTCCTCCCCTGGCTCAGACACCTGCCCCGTCTGGTCTGGTCTGGCCTGGCCTGGCCATGGAGATGACTTCCTCAGCTCCCTGTCCCTTAAGGAGCAGCCAGCCCTAACTTCTTCCTGACATTGGATATGAATAAAAGGCAGAAGGCCAATTATTCACAACTCTATTGTTTTTTTTGGTGAGGAATTAGATGACTGTAATCAGTCAAGAATGTTACACATGGTGTGACAATGCCATGTTTTCTAAACTATTGTGTTCCCCCCCACTCCCCTCAGTGTGGGGACTAGGTCAGTATGTTGTTTCACTCAGAGGTACTGTAGTCAATTCAACCAGTTTGTGATTACAGTTTTATAGAGTTACCTTATCTCCATCTGCTCACAAGAAAAGCCCAAAAGCAAAATGAACAACATTCTGAAAATACAGACCAAACTTTGGCTTTATTTATGTGGGATTTCAAAGGGTATATAAAGAAGTGAAATGCCGACAAACCCTTAGGCTACAATAGAAGAGGAATCTCCTTCTCAACTGATTTAGTAAACGAAAGGATTGACAAGGTACTAGAACTTGTAAAAGTTCAGATGGGCCTCTGTGAAAAGAAAAAATCAGGATAATGGGATTTAGATTCACAGCTCCTCACCTCAAAAATATATACACTGTAACAGCCAAAATAATAGCTTGTGTCAAATAACAGATCAAAAATTTTGAATTTCACTGGATTAGTAAGTATAATATTAATAACTTCCTTGAACTACTGATAAAAAAAGAAACAAATACAAAACTTTTGGACTCCTGCTTGCTCTTTCATCAAGGACCTCTGGCAGCCAATCCTGAGAGAATTTTCAAAAAGTGCAGACAATACTAAATTTTATGCAGACTATTTTCCTGTCCATTTTAAGCTACTCAAAGTCAACCTCAGAGCAACAACAAAGAGGAAAATGATTGATTTCTTCTGTTTTTCTTTTGTGGGGTCTTCCCAATAGCTGTGACAGTATTGGTTCTAGGTCAAAAGTAGCTCAGTAAGTCTGCACCAGCTGAAGCAGTAGTTGCATTTTGATAGCATGATAACCATGAGTCAGAGGGATTTTCAAAGGAAGGCTTTTGCAATAGTGGGATACAGTCTAAAATTGCTGTTAAATTGCAAACGAAAAGATGACACTATAGGTCAGTGTCTCATATGTGCTGGAGCTGTTTGTGTAAGATGAGATGTCATAGGAGATGTTATCTCGATAAAAATGGTGATTTAAAACCATTCTTTTTATACAAGAGAAATGACACAGAGCTATGGCCAGGACACAGCACAAGGACTTGCATAGGTAGGCTAGCTTAGTGAAATTAGCTTATTACTTTAGTCATAGTTGGACCATCATAACAGATCATTATTTCCTGGACTACCTGTTCTATGGAAACAGTAGGGGATGCTATGTTTCCTGTATATCTGGCAAGAAAGTAATAATCTCAGTATCTGGAAAATACTGTATGCTAGATACTGCAATGGCATGCAAAATTTCCCTGTAGTGTGTTTTTTACTTTCAATTTAATATTTCTTTCTGATGGTAGTAAATAAACTCTTTGTCTTTCAACTATACTAGTGGTTGTTTTTTGTCTTTCAACTATACTAGTGGTTGTTTTTTTTCTTTCATATGAAGAAAACGTAGCTAATAAAAGAGTCAGAAAAGTTGACCTTAAATATTCTTTTGTTTAACTATGTTGTCTGTAGCTATGCCATAGTTTATCACAATAAACCAAAAATGTCATGGAATTTTCTGGAGCACTGGAACTGATCACCTAACTCGTTATACTGTTAGGATGGCCTGGATTTGGTGTTGGCCAGATAGCACTCACCCAGAGAATTACAAGGCACAGTCAAGGCTCAGAGACTGCTCTTAATATGCGGTTTGGATACAGCTTTGATTCAGGTGACAGGAGAATTTAGTAACATGAACATGGACCTCTCCATATCTTTTGACCTCAGTGCCAGAGAATGGTGGCCCTGTGTATGTTATATTTGTTACTATAATGTAGCTTCTTATTCCTTTTATTTTCCACGGTTGTTTTATGTTTAGATACCTGACTGTTTCTACCTCTTTTAACCTGTTCCTTTGGATATTGCTATGGCCATATTTTAGTTTATTTTGTAACAAAACATTTAAAAACTGTATTAAATATTTTAAGAATACCTTGCAGATATTTGAGACCGTGTGTAAGCTTGACAAAACACAACACACAAACACATACATCTAATGTATTATTCTGAGCTCTGCAAGCAAGGAATCACACTGTGTTAGCAAAGCTATGAGATGAATCGGATATTACATTGATGAGAATCAGAACAAACTCTGCTGTCTGCAGTTGAAGCTGCATGACAGTAAGAAGTCACGGTGTTGTAATAAGTTAGACCTGAAGTCACTGTACTGTGATTTGGTTCAGGAGTCAGGTCTCTGAAATTTGAAAAAGAATGCATGCAGCACATCAAAGCAGGAGTGCATCATGAGGCTACTCAAGTGCACAGAGACCCAGGGTTAGGCTTAAGCGAAGCATAAAAGATTACAAAGCATTACGCTTTTATTATGGTTCTTCATTTGTGGTTCTTGGTTTGAACAGTCTTCTGAATTTGTTCACTACTCTTTTTTCTTTCTTTATCCCTTGAAACACAATAGAAGATGTTCACTCAAAGGTTTCAGTTTTCTTCTGGTATTTTCTGTGCTGCACAAGTATGAATGCAAACAATGTGCATTATGACTAGAAGATAAAACAAGCTACTTTCAAAGACATGGATTACATTTTTTCTTGGGCAATAAAGGAATTAAAGTTTATTGGGCAGAAAATATTTTATCAGATATCCAAAGGAAATGTTAGGATGTCATGGAATAACTGCCAACAGAGCAAAATGTAAACATTAACCTTGATATCACAAAAGCAAGACTCTTGAATATGTATCCATATTTTTTCACTTCTGATTTAAACATTATGGTCCCAGTTAACTTGTGAGTGTGTGTGTGTGTGTGAATATACTACGTTCTGAAGAACATTTTCTTCTTAGAGACTTAGAGTGACATGCTCAGTTGTGCTTTACAGCTGAGAAAAATAAGCAGGATGCTTATATATGATACCTTAGGAAAAACACTTTTCTTGAGGGCTTTTTTTTTTCCCAGAGACAAGAGACAGCTAATTTCTAATTAATGTGCTATCCATTCCTAAAAGTTATTTTCTTTTCATTTTGTTAGCTGTTTTTTTTCTATTTTTTTTGTTGTTGTTTTTTACTTTCCTAATTTGTGGCACTTGAGTATACTAAAGAATTTTGTTCAAAAAAAATAGGCTTTTCTGTGTGTTTTGTTTCCAGATTTATGAAGTCAATTTACTGCATGCACTGGAGATTTTTTAGTTAACAGATTAAAGGCAGTTGATCATTTAGCAATGATTTTTGTTAAATTATCATTTCTTTTTAGCTTTTCTCAGGTCTAGTCAGAAATGTTCTTTCAAATGTCTTCCAAGCAAAACAATGCACAGGGTAGGAAATATTAGCACAGCACTGACTAAAAATTTTTAAGGGAAATTGAGCTTATAGTAGCCATCGTTAACTGTATGCAATACTCAAGGTTCAGATAAACCCTTATGACAAATACTAGGTGAGCTTATGTTATTCAATATGTCTTTTGAACTGAAGAGTTGTACCATGCTGAATTTCAGCTTTTATATCTGAGGTATGCTTCTACCCTGAAAAGAGCAACTATGCAAAAGCTGTCCCTTGGTACCCTGAAGTTTTTCTACTTCTGTATGACTGATCAGAAGTGTATCAGCTCGCTATTTCAGTCATGAAATTGTTCATTTTTGTTACCCTTTCCTTTTTGTTGATAAGCCCTTTAGAGTAAGGAATAGGATTTGTTTTGTGCTGATAGAATCAGGCCCATTCCAGTCATGCTTTACATGTGCTACTGAGATATTAAAATAGAAAATAATAGAAACAATTGTCTCAATCATTTAAAATTGCTATCAAATGCCAATGGCAAGACCAAGCTGTTCACAGTTATACATGTACAGTCCACAGTGTCTGCTTTTATTCACAACTGGGGAACCATATTGAAGAAAATAAGCAAACTTTCACCCAGGGTTTTACTGAGGTAATAAGCCAGATACCTGAGCCAGAAGGAAATACACTCTGATTTTCAGACAACAAATGAATATCCAGATATATAGAACAGGCATATGTATAACAGTTTTCAAGGAACCTCCACAGGAATCCCCATGAAAAAAAATGTATTTTAAAAGACAAATGGTCCAAATTGACTTGAATATTAATTTTTTTCTTGCTTTTATCACATACATTTATGAAAAGTAATTGATTTAAGCAAGAATGTATGAGTGCAATTTGGAGTGGATATTTTTTGTTCTGTATTTTATTCTGCTATTTTGGCCAGATTTATTATCAAAGGTTAATCAAGGTAACACAGTGTAACACTCTGGAAGTTCAACTGTAAGGTGTTTATGAACAAAAATAGGTATCATGTATCTAAGTACAATCTCTTTTAGTGACAGATGGTACCTTTACACATAGCTCATGCAATTGCATTAACTTCAGAGTGCTTTTATAAGAACTAAGGACAAGACGAGGGCTACCCTTACTTCTGAGTTATATCTCAATCTAGATCACAGGTAAATTTAGCTTAGAACATGTCAGTGCCCAAGATGTGAAATATGCATGATCTCATCTTTTTCATTGTTCATTCAGTCTCTCTGGTAGCCGTTGCTCTCTAGCATTCAACTATTGACCTCTAATGTATCTAGTGTCAGAGAAATATGGCTGCAAACTGCTTCCTCAGTGGAGCTCTGTAGAAATCAGTTTAGTGGACTTTTAGCCCCACAAAGTTACCCAAAAGTCTAGGGCTCCATAGACCCTTAATGATACAAATTGTTTCACTAATCTTAAAGTGATTGTTAACATGATTGAGAATCAGAAACTGAAACATTTGAAGATCTGGGAGACAGTGAAATGTTTTCTATTTCAGCAAGTACCACAGAGAGTACTGTCTGTGTGTGTTTAAAGGTCAATTTATTTGGTGCCTTTATTGATCTGGCTAGTGTAACTGTTCTTTTGGATTAAAGAAGTGTAAAGACTATTACAGCAGAACACAAGTGAGAAGCAATACAGAATAATGACATTGTCCAAAATCCAGGCAAGAAGTGAATGCCTATATGTATGATTTATAGTAAGAGTAGGAATATAAGACAAAAACTGAGACATTGAAAGACCACCCACAGCTTCTACCTAATCTTCAGGTCTTTAAGCAAATCAGTTTATGAGTTTCTCTGGCTTCCTAAAGCTCTCCATCTGTGCACATCTAGGAACAGTTTAGTCTTGGTTGCAGCACTTGTAGCTTTCCTTTAGTTGTGACCTTCGAAGATGCTGTACATGTAATTTTCTTCAGAAGATACCTATTACTGCCCCTTTCTTTAATGATATTTCAATTGACTGGAGCATGCCCTAGAATATTTCAGTGGATTTTTAAAGTACAATCCTATGAGTTATGTGTGTATATGCATGTGCATTTGCAGGAAATGTTCAGGGAAGAACACTAACCCCACTAAAGGTACAGAATACATGAGTTAACTAGTGGATTTCTCACCCTGGGTAAGTTTTAAAGCTATATATATCACAAGTATAATAAATCTTCTGCCCTTAGCATAGAAGAAGACAATTAAATCTCCCAATAATGGCAAAGTCACATCCTAGGATGAGAGCCTTTCCTTTTAGATAACTTATTCTGCTTTCTAGTTGTCAAACAGAATCTTTAGATTCTATTGAGAATATGAAATTATTCCTAGAGAACACAGAAAACCAGTGTAGGAAATGTCCACTACATAGAATACAGGAACGTGAACTTTAGAAATGCAGTGCTATAAAAAAAGCCAAAAGCCAGTTTTGAAAATGAATCATGTTAATCATCTTTCTATAGGCAAAGAACTTTTCCCTAGGACTTTGTCCACAAGCTAAGAGTTGAAAAGCACCTGCTACCAGAAGATAACAGACTATTGTTTAGGCATGGTTTTGCTAGCAGTGGATGGCATATGAGGAGACTCCATTAATGCCTATTTCTCCCATTTAATGACTAAACTATTATTTTCTTTTATAACTTTTTTTTAACCTGATATCAGCCTAACGTATTATCATTTACCATTAACTTGATAATTGTCAATTGCTGTCTGAAAACCCAGTAATTCTGGTTTTCTTTTGGTCAATTAATATGATAGAGTTTTTTACCCTTAATTGTAATATCAGATAAACCCATTTATCAATGACAATTAACTGTTCATCATCATATGGAGAAATGGGTTACCAATTGCTACACCAATAAAATTTTGATTAAAAAAATTCAATCAAATAGATATTGAGTTAAATAAGTTCTCAGATTTCTTACTGAGTAGAAAAAAAATCACAATACATTATTTTGTTACTGTAGAAGAAAATGTTCACATTTCAGTATGCCAATTACAGTTATTTGAGAAAGGAACTGTCTTTTAAAAACCATTTCAAACTGAAATGCTTAAATAGATCATTTCATGAAGTCTGTTTCACCTGAAAAATCATTCCAGCTACAGGCAGTGGATTAAAAAAAAGAGAAAAGCATTTAAAAAAAATTAGGTTTTTCTCTTTTTATCTCACTTTACTTTTTCCTGGAAAAAGATGTGGCAAGGAAAAGAATTGAAAAAATAAGATTTACTTAAAAAAACCCCTCACTGGTGGGTATCAAGTCTCTCTGAATAAATCACATACCTAAGTAAAGGAAAACCTGGTGTCCCTCAGAGCTGAATACAAAAAAGCCAGTACAAGAGGAGAAGAATCACATATATATACCAATAGAAAATGAATAGAAACTGCTGAGGAGAGAGGTAGCTTTTCATGGAAGAATGGAAGACTTCACCTGGGAGTTTGAGCCCACAGTTGTCTCCATTAAAGCATAAGACCTTTTTTTTTCAAATGTGTAACAGAAGTTAGTCCCTGCTCCCAGAAGTTTAAGATCTAAAAATAAAATTTCTTAGGCCAAATCAGATAGCAAGTTGCTTCTGAAGTCTAACTTGGACTCCTCTTTCTTTGCAGCAAAATCAAGTCCTCACTTGCTTCCCCCCAAATGAAAGGCTTTCTAACAGAAACAAAGTGAAAGAGCAATTCTCTGTGAGCATTCTTTATTCTGGAACTTATTCACTTTATAACTTGGTTCACCAAAGGCTGGGTATGTTAACCTCTCAAAATGCTATTAAACTTATTTTCTGTCTATTCTACTGAGGAAACGAAGGTGAAGGTTGGACTTACTAGCTCTCTAAATATATGGGTAATGTATATATTTGTGTATTTTTGTTTTGGGACTAGGGTTCAAAAAATTGCATAGTCTGTAAATATACAACACAATGTGCCATCATTAAGTGGAATCTCATTTCTTGACTCACTTGGTATTTGGATATACTGTAGTTATTAACACAATTTTAAACTTGCAAGGGAGAAAAGTGTGAGCAAATTGTAGTTGTTTGGGCTTTTTTCCTAATAATGAAAATATAATTTACACATATCTATGATGAGTTTATTGTCTTGCCTTTTTCCTGCTTCTACATGAAGTGTGTAAGAAAAAAGAAATTGTAACTGTCTGTTGTGGAAATCAAACTATTCTGTTATCTTATTGAAAACGTATGTCTTATCAAAGAGAGGTAATAGTTACAATTTGAAAAAATGTTCCTTAAAATATTTCTATTATTGTATAAAATTAGACTACATTTCCTTTAGAAGTGCATATCACTACAGATGAGCAGATTAAATATTTATTTTTTAACTGTTTTTCACTTGTATAGTCCCTACATATCAAGTCACAATATTTCAGGATACTGTGCAGTTTCATTATAGGGTAACAGTTCTGGAAATTCCTAATTTAAAAACGACCTAAGAGTAAGTGACAGAGCAAGATTTAAAACATAAAATCAGAGATTTGGCAGTCTCCGAAGTCTCTCAGTAGGAATTCTAGAACATGTGACTTTTTTGTTATGTTAAATCATGATAAAAATCATGACAGAACCTAATGACCAGCTACCTAATTTTCATCCATACAGCTTACCACATACGTTCCTTGCCTGGCTGTATTTTTCTTTTGTGCTCAAAATGAAAAAAAAAAAAAGCATGCTGGATGTTGATTATGTTAGCTTACCCACCAGTCCATTTATATGCTAAATGATGACCACCCCTCCCTGCTGTGGTCAGGGACATCTTTAACTAGATCCGGTTGATGATCTAGTGCTGAATATAAAAATATTCAGCTTAGTTTTCATACATAGTTTAAACAACTTACCAAACTTTTTTATACTCTTCATTTAATATACCTTACAGTAACAGTGTGGCAAAAGATTTGGTTTCCGTACATTTGAATTGATGGTGCAGCACAAAGGACCCTCCTTTTGACTGAGGAGCAGTATGGAAATCTTATGATGATTTGAACTATTACCTGTCAGCTTGTTGTGAACAGTAATAGATATTACAAAGGAATAGAAAACCAGAAGCAGCAGAGCTAAGAAAGCCCACATTTCAACAACGCTGTCATTTATATGCATGAACTGTGTATAGTGGTTCATTAAAACAACAGAACTGGGCCAAAGGAAAGATAACTGCCAGTTATGCCATTTAGGTTAAGTTAAATGGAAGTGTCAGCAGGAAGTCAAAGACTACGTCTTCCTCAAGAGCAGTGGAATACGTGTAATTTAGAGAAACACCTGATGCTGGGCAGAAGGAAACAGAAAAACAAGCAAAGAGCCAGTAGCATGAGGGCACACTGTGGGACTTCTCCAAGAGTGTGCAGCAATGACCAGACCCAGAACATTCTTGGACTGGAGTGCAGGACTGAAACGGTGTCCTGGTTTCAGCTGGGAGAGAGTTAATTTTCTTCCTAGTAGCTGGCATAGTGCTGTGGTTTGGATTTAGTGTAAGAAGAATGCTGATAACACACTGATGTTTTGGTTGTTGCTAAGTGGTGCTTACACTAGTCAAGGACTTTCTTTTTCAGCTTCCCATGCCCTGCCAGGTGCACAAGGAACTGGGAGGGGGCACAGCCAGGATAGTTGATCCAAACTGACCAAGGGGCTATTCCATACCATATGACATCATGCTCAGTATATAAACTGCAGGGAGTTGGCTGGGGGGAGCGATCGCTGCTCGGGGACTGGCTGGGTGTCAGTCGGCGGGTGGTGAGTGGTTGCATCACTTGTTTTCTTTTTTCCCTGGGTTTTGTTTGTCTCTCTCGTTCTCCTTTTCATTACAATTATTATTGTTGTTATTATTGTTTTTACTATTATTATTATTATTATTATTATTATTATATTTCAATTATTAAACTGTTCTTATCTCAACCCGCGGGTTTTCTCACTTTTGCCCTTCCGATTCTCTCCCCCATCCCACCGGGGAGGGGGAGGGTGAGCGAGCGGCTGCGTGGTGCTTAGTTGCCGACTGGGGCTAAACCACGACAAACAGGGAACTGCAATCAGCAGGACACTGGCAGCAGACTTGTTCTCATATCTCTGCATAGAGCTACCTTATTCCACTTTGTAATTTTGTGTTTAAAAAAAAAACAAACCCACAGCTTTAGAGATGGGAACACATTTTATATATTTAGCATGCAAGTAAACCAGTTGTACCTCAAGGCTCCGTCTGGTCCAGCTTTCTATCACACCCTGCTACTTTGGTAACTTGAGCTCTGTTGCATGTTCCTATGAGCCCCTAACACTAAAATACCTTCTTTCCCTTGCCTTGCTTTCCCTAGCATGGGCCTGTCTTGCCCTCCCTTGCTTTGGCTTCTTCTCCCTTCAAATTCCCCTGTTCTTTTTCCCTCTCTCCCACTGCAATCCCTGAGCAAAAAGATTATGCAATTTGGTTATTTGGGATATTGCTGATTATCAAGCCATATATTTTCAACAGAGAAAAGGAGGGGCTTAGTTCTCATCATAATAAGATTACTTACAGTGTCTTTCCCCTCAACCAGCACCATCTACTAGTATTCACAAAGCTTGAAGAAATTTAACAATTTTGAGATCTACCTCCTTGCTAGATCAGATTGAGAATGGTGGAAAAGGGGAACAGACAAACACTGACACACTGATGTAAAATTTTAGAACAAGATCTATTTCCTTAGGACATTGATCTAGACTAGGAATTGTTCATGAATGAATGAATGAAAAAAACCCCAACAATTAATTATAAATTTTTTTGCTTTTAAAATATAGTTTTTGCTTCCTATGAGCTAACATTTGAATATCTTACTATAGCATAGTGCATACAAATAAAGTAACAAGAAAGATTGTAAATAATAGAAAAGTTTAGGAGATACTTAGAACTGTATAACAAGGAAAAGGAAATGTTTAATTAATGAACGGACATGTGTCATCAAAATCATTCTCATTGGTTAATGAAATATGATGTCTTATAAGCTAATTATATTTGTGATGTACAAAACTACATTGTGCTAGGAAACACAAGATAATCCATCTCATCTATTACCATAGGAAATGCATTAAAACATAATAGAGATCCCATAAATCATTCAGTGAAATAATGCATGTGCTATAGTGCATTATGAACCAGAGAGACTATACTAATGTCACAAATGCAGCTCATTAACTATATTATACAATGAGTAAGCAGTCACCTGGCTGTACAACCTTCATATCCTTATTACCATCAGAACAAAATGAAGGAAAAGCTATCACAGTCATTTATCATACAGTCATGTGACCAACATTTTCTCTTTTTTTCTATTATTGAGATAAGTGCCCTTGTACTCTATGTTTCATGCAGTTCTGACAGTTTTGCAGATCCTGGATATAAACTTTGGCTAGAAAGTCTGTTATATGTCCTTTGAAAGTGACACGTTTTAATCAGAGGTGCCACAGTCTATCATGAAAGCACAGAAGTAAGGATTACAGTGCTCCCTTTCAAATAATAATGGCAAGAAACCTTGTAAACTCAATGGCTTGACAAGGAATCGGGAAAAAAATATAATGAATATAAAATGACACCGTAAGTATTTATTATATTCAAAAATATAATAACCAAACTATATTTTTTTCTTTTATATGTAGACACTATTTTAAAAGTAGATTACCTTTGGATTTACAGAACAGATAATTATGTATATTCAAGGAAAATAATGGCATCTTATCCTCACTCTTGGGTAATAATCTGTTACTTTTATCCAGGTATTACTTAAGGCATTCATATACCCAATAATAGTGTCCGCCTTTCATAGGTATAACTAAGGTTCAGATCCTCAAATACGCATAGGTGCCTATTTGTCTCTTTAGGGATGTATGCCCATAATTTAGGAAACATTAACACTATTGAAGTCATTGCTCAGTTCCTATCTAGTCCTGTAGGAATTTGAGTCCCCTCAAAACTATATAAATACTGATGCCATCCTCCAGTCAAGTTGATCAAGGAACCAGCCCACATCAAATATAAATAAAATGTAGCTTTTTGGCATAGAGGCCCTTATACCAGCAAAATAAGACTAGGTTCAGCCACAGTATAAAGTGTAGTATGGAGGGAGTAGCAAAGTGAAACTTCTTGCCTGCCAGATAGGATTGTGCTGTGTCCCCACGTTAAATTCATCCTTGCATAATATAGTTCAGTGACAAATTGAGTACAAGTCAATGCTTTGAAGTACAAATTTAAAATTCACTAATACCATCTGAATGGAGCAGGCCTTTGTTTGATGCTGTAGCTAGGTATGAGTGAAATACATGATGGACCAAGGTCTGTTTCTGAGAAATTGTGTAAATCCAGCCTAAATCTTCTGGAACTATGAAGCTGGAGAGGTGACTGCCCAGTTTACTTACTAGGAGATACGTATTTCTGCAGGTAGGTGAAAAATAAAATGAAAAAGGCTCCTATTACGTTGTACAGAATAACATAGCAGAAGCTGACCCAACAAAAAAATATAAGTGTATTAAATATACTAACTATATTAAGTACATATATTAACTATTGTTAGCTAAGGAGGATCTTTATCGTCCTTCCTTTGCCTTGCATTCTCTGAAGTCAGGGATGAAAACAGGAAGAAAAGGGTTTCCATTTCACAGTGCAGCTCTGCAAGCAAAGTATCTTCCTCACTGAGGCAGAAGAGCTTGGTAACCAACATTTTCAAATTGTAAGGTGAAAACTTTTAAAGTCGTATACTAAACAAGTAATTTATATTTTAGATAAGCATCCAAATTTATTTTCTTCTTCACAGCTCAAAGGAGAGATTTATGTGCATGTGTATATTCATAGACATTAGTGTGGGAAGACCACATACAATAGCTGTGCTTCATACTTGATCTTTTAAAGACAGTTGAGCTACAACCTCTCTGATGTTTCTTTACATCACATTCACAAACTTTGCACTGTTGATTGATAGATTTTATTTTTTAGTGGAGGCATAGGGGAAGATAAAAACAATCCCAGAAAAACTTTGAATAATATGACAAAAATTCAGGACTCTGTAAAAACTGTAGGCTAACAGAAGCATACACTTATTTATATTTTACAAACATTTTGGAATTCAGTGTGATTTAAAAAAAGGGGGATTTTTTTCATAAATTTCTAAGGTAAGAAATAAAAGAATGTAAGAAAATATTCTAATAGTCTCAATGAGTTAAATTATATAATTCCTTTATTTTATATAGTGGAAATGTGTTTTAGAATCACACTAAAGGTGTTCAGATGTTACAGAGTAGTGATGCACCTACTGTAGGTGTGAATATGCTTTCATTGCTATGATTTACAGTCTTACTGGGCATGTTATTATCACACAATAACACTTTGTTCAATGACTCTACAGAGCTTTCATTAATGTTAATGTGGAAAATTGACCCCTAATATTTTGTAATTAGTGGTCTGACAGTGACAGTCTTGTGCAATATGTTTCCATGAATGTGTTTATCCATGATAAATAGAAGTTTGACTTTGGAAACTTATTTTCTATTTGATGATACAGTAAGCCTTGAACTTCAGTACTGCAATACTGACTGAATATTAAAGAAAACATGAAGTCACGACTTTGCTCTCTGGAAAACTTCAATGTTTTCCTCCTTTTATTTATAAAAAAAAAAATTAAAATACATGTCTATGTTTTAAATCAATATCTGTAGTACAGGTTTCTAAAGGTAACCTTTCCTCTAGTACTGTGCATTTCAAAGCACTCTTTAAACGGGATAGTCTGTCTCTATAAATTTTATTTACCATTCTCCTTGTAAGCTAGAACTGAGAAAGGCAGTAGTAAAACCTATGCTAGGATAATTCTTTTTTTCTATATGAGTAAAACACTGGTTATAACCATGCTAATAGATTTTTTTTCCTCTGGAGGAATGTCAAATAAGATGATTTAAACATATCTTAGAGAAGTAAATAAAAAAGTGTCATTTTCATGTTTCCTTTTCTTTATTAAACATTCTCCAAAGACAACAAACTCCACAGTTTTATTGGTAAAGGTCAGTTACAGTTTGTTTCTATTTTCTTTGTTCTTCAAAGAAAATTTTTTATAAGTGAAAAAATTCTACAATAAAATCTTTTTCCCATTCCCCTGTTTTGCTAACCCTACATACAAATATGAACGTTAATCTGCATGTTAGTAATGGTAAGCATGTTTTGGTTTTTAATGTAATAAAATATGTATTTGTATACATTCATTATTCTTTATACCCTTCTTTATACCCTTCTTCTGAAACAGAACTAGCAATGAAAATTAGTAGATAATACTTGAGGAAAGACTGGAGACCTACAAGGAGAAGAAATTTTGAAAATTCATAATTTGCCTATTGACAACACGTTAAACAACTGGGGACATTCCTTGTAATCCTGATTAATGTAAGAGCTAATGATATCATTATGGAAAACTCTTCCGTAAACACAGAACATCAGTTCATCACTGCTTTCTGTAAATGTTTAAACTTCAAAAACAGAGACTCCCTCTCACCCAAAAAAAGAGAATACAAGCGTAATCCTGTAGCGTCCTAGTACAGAAATGCTGATATTCGCCCCCTGCCAAAACACTAGATTTCTTTCATTTCTCTACCTAACGTAATAAATAGTCTTGTACTGGCTGTTAAAAAAAAAAATAATCCCAAAAGATGATGCACTTTTTAAATAAAACATGCTCTCATTTGCCTATATATGCAGTGAAGATCTGGATACTAAGCATAATGCTTCTGTATCTTGTGATTAAGTACTAAAAAAACCATCCTCCATTCAAACATATTTGGTAGCAAAAATCACTTCAGGTTTTCATATATCTTTACTTAAGGAATGCTAATAACACCAGTGGACAAACTGTCAGTCATGTTACAAGAAATGGGACTGTATATGCATAGTGTCAAGAGTATCTTAACATGGACTTGGTTGGCCCATATCTCAAATGAGCTAGATCGGTAGATGGGCAATAGATCTTTCCTTCCCACTCTTGCACTTGCAAGTATGTATGAGGACAGGCCCAATTTACTGGAAATGTCTCCCAAATAAAAGGGTAGAATGAAAAAAAAGAAAACGAGTGTTATTTCCTTTTCTTGGGAGGAAAGGGAGCATGCTTGGCAGATCACACCTGGGAAGGAATCATAGCTTAAAACTGAGATTATTCAAATAGATGTATTACTCACTCAGATAAATGGATTGAGAGTTGATATACCAAGTTTAGGGCTGTTTTAATTTTTCAACTTGAGTATGATGTAGTTAATGCATAGGAGTATGATGTAGTTAATGCATAGAAGATTTTAAGTTTAAAAATATGTTAATATAAGCTGTATGCAAAGGTCATCTGGCAAGAGATGCAATAACAATTTATTCTTTTAAGACTATCTTTAATGACATTCTGCCTTACACTTGTGTGTTAATTGTTAACTGATTTGTATAGCAGTACTAACCAGTATAAAGCTTTGCTTTTAATGTAAGAAGTCACGCATATCTGCTGTAATTTCCTCTAAACTTTATTTTACTGTTTATTTAAAATAAATTATAAACAGCATTTGGGAGTATGATCTGTGATAATAGCTATAATACCGGGGGGTGGGGAGGTAAACAAACCTCAGAATTACATGGAAATCACATAAGGTAAATGTAATTTATCCTACAGTAAACATCATGAAAAAGTACATTATTTCTAGGTGAGCTAGTTAGAGCAAAGACATGACTATATTTTTAGGCATATCAACAAATGAAAATGAAATCATGTTTGTTTTAACTTACTAATCTAGGGATTTTAAAAAATCCTCAAATACTTATTTACTGTAAACTGACATTTCTCCATTACATTGAATGGTGTAGTCCTGTTCTATTTTAATAGAAAATTGGGGTTGAAGAACTCCTATGAGTTATTGCCAAAGTGATGTGATCTTTTGACTCTATCTGCATAAAATTATCATTGTTTTCTGTTTCTCTACATTATAATAGCTTGGAATGATTTCAGAAATGGGGAAAAGCTGCAAATAAATCAAGAAACAGAAATTTACTTCCTCCTAATTTTTGTCCCTCAGGTTCATGCATTCCAGTCCACATTTTTTGTTTAGTTCTTATCTGCCAGGAGGTGGAGACAGAGCATTTAAATCTTCCATCACTTATTTGAGAAAAGACAAGAAAAAACTATCAGAAAGATAAAACATAAATAGTACATAAAGCCCATTGAACTTGGTAAATTGGTTTAAAAGGAAAGTTTTATAAGTCTTTATTTCTTGGTCTTTTATTGCCCTTGTTAAACTTATTTGCTATCATCAATTGCTGTTCTACAGACAAATACAAGAAAACAAAAGGAATTAGATGAGATTTTCTTAAAATTATTCTTTCTTTGAGTTTGCTTCAAAGTGTACACAATTCGAAGAGAATGTATTTCAATTGCTCCCAGTTATTTTTTGATCTTGACCATTGTTATTCCATCTCAGCTAAAAAGTCTGAAGAGTTCAAAGAAGCTTGAACACAGGGGAAGCATCATTGTATGGCTCTCTGAACATCTGGTGTTAGAAGTCTCTGGTTAATTTAAATTATATTACTGTTCAGACTTACAGACCTAAAACATAAGCACCAAAAAAAAAAGGCATTGTTAAAAATCAACATGGGAATATCAGATTTTTTTAATTTCCTGAATAGTTTAGGATCTTAACTTTTGTTTCAAGTTTATATAAACTGATTTTTATTTTGTTTTAACTTTGTTACTTTTAAGTTTATGGGCATCCCATTGTCCTTGAAAAAACATGGTGATTACTGTATTTGTGCCATGTCATATTAAGTTACTTTACTTTTGAAATTGATATATAAATTATTAATTATTGGCTTGTTCCAGGTAGGATTTTAATTTAAGTATTTCTTTGAAAACCTACAAAAAAATCTGTCTCCTCCAAAGGGTTAATGGGTTCTATTTAAGGAGCTGGACCACTGGTAACAACTACAAATGGTTACTCTCACAAAATTCTGGAAAAAACTGACCAAAGAAATTTTTTCTTAATTTTCAAATCCAGCTATATCAACAGATTTATTTTAATAGTTCTTTGAGAGTATAATTTTCTCCTCCTATCAGTATATAATAAACATTTCAATAAAAAAAAGGTTTCCTTTGTGGCTACACTTTTTCTGAAATAAAGATAGAATTTTAAAATATTTGAATGCTTACAACTGTACTTTTCATGTACAGTACACCTTTTCATGAGGGTGTAGTTAAAATATCCTCAGTCAATTGCGGTACCTGGAGATATTAGTATATAATCCCCTCGATAACATATTCACTTTGTGCTAGTGAAAAACATATTCTGTGAGTAAATATGAGGTAGGCTGACTTCCCTATATAGCCAGAAGACAAAGCTTCTGATTACAAATGCATACAAATCAGTAAAAGTCCTGTAAAACTGCGGCCAGGAATGTTGAAGACAAATGAAAAATACATACAGTTTCTGCAGAGGTCCTGCACATTTAGCAGGGCAGAACCAGCCCAAAGGAAGGCAGAGAAGTATAATGAATGCTTCTTTTATTCCCTGCTGCATTTCAGACCTTTCAGAGTCCCTTAGGAAACCACATTTTTGGTTCTCTTTACTGTTTGTGGGCTTTTCTTTATTCAGATTTATTTTTTTCTAACAGGGCCAAGTAGAGAAAAGGAAAGCAACTCAGTCCTCAGACTGGCAAAAACAATGTTTCCTAAAACATTATAGGAATTAGTGAATTCCTCAATCATTCAGTACTGAAGTGTGATAAAAATATGGAGAGCATGGAAGAGGCAAAATAAGGCACAACTTTCCTTGACAAAACTTTTGGATTGGATTTCTAATGATAGATATAAGAACAAAGGAAAAAGTAAAATACATATTCCCTTCAAAATCGTTAACTCATATGTTCTGCTAGGGAGATAGTATTTCCCATTTACATTTATTAAAATAAGAAACTGGAATTTATTTTACTATGTTCATGATCACTGTGAATTCAGTCTCTTTGAAATCAAGTAAGGGACTGATAATTATAGTACCAAAGCAGTGAGTGGCACTGCTACAAAACTGCAACCTACACTTGGACTTATACCAGCACAGCCTGACCCAGGACAGAGACCCTCATAAGATGGTTTCTAAAGGAAACAAACATATAGTAGCTACATAAATGAAACATCAGCTTGTGTGAATACATTTGAAGACTATTTCCTGCTACTGTGCAATGCAGAAGGAGGTAAAGGCTCCTTTTCTCCCGCTCACACTCTTATTCTGTAGTGCAATAGGTCATGGACAAGGCCCTAACAGGCACTTGCAAAGAACCAGACAAAAATTCAGAAAAGGATTTAAATCTTTACAATGGAACAAAGGCACATACAGTAAAGGTCTGGATCCTCAAAACTTTTTAGTACCATGAATATTTAAAAACTTGTAGGAACATTTGATTTATCTATGATGGTTCTGTATGCCTGAAAAATTCTGTTTGGCCCAAACTTTTCATCTCTTGGAAGCATTATATTCATCAGCAGTTACCTCAAACACCCACTAAAGATATCCAGATTACTCAATTATGCCTGCCTTCTGTTAGGATCCAATTTGGATGAGAGGGCCCCCTTGCTTTCTAACTGACCTCAGATGAACCTAGGAGGCTAGGGGTGGCTAGACCAACCTCTCATTTCAAGTTCTATCACTTCGAGCGAGACTAAGACACAAACGAGGTCAGATGTCGTAAGTCCACCTGTTTATTAATCACTTGCAAAAAAGAGGAACAGCGATAGGAAAGAAAGGAAGGAAGGAAAGGTGGAAGATAAAGCAAGAGTGCGGGATAGGAGAGCACAACTAGTCACCACCATGGATCCATGGCGTCCCAGGGGTCCTTGCTTCTAGAGTCTTTGGTGGTGGGGGATCACCCATGGGATCCGGGGTGATGGTGTCTTTTATAGGCTGCATACCTGAGGCAACAACTCCACGCTTGTGCAGAGCTCTTCTTTGCACCAGGGTGACGGCATGTACCCTACATCTCGGAGTTCTCCCCGCCGTGTCTGGGGTCTCATGCGCCATCCACATGCACGTGGCCACCACCAGTTGCTTGCACCGAGCAGGATGTGGTTGTCGCTGTTCTTGTGGTTGTGCAGGCAGGTGTACAGTTTCTTAGAAGATTCTGTTAACTTCATGTGGGCAAACTTTGAGACAAATGTTTAACCATTTCATCCCTCACACCTTCCCAGAGGAGACTCTCCCAATGTGTCTTCAGCACAAATCTGCTCTGGTAAGATTCAGCTCCACAAACATAACAGCTATTTAAATATATACCTGGAGGAAATCCGTATCTTCTACAGTAGCTCAGTGCTTAGCGGAGTCTTCCAGGACATAGGAGAACCAAGTTTCAAGTGTTCTCCCTCTTCTCTGAGAGGTCCATTAGTATCAGGTTATGTACAGTCTGGGAAGGTAGAAAGGGCAGAACCATGCTGGTTTAACTTGTGCCATTTTGCTGTGGCAAGTGAATTCAAAATGCAGTACAGCATGATCTGTAGCTGGGTAATTTATCTTAACTTCTCTGAAGAGTTTTGTATTTCCTTGAGCTTAAAACTTCTAATTAAAGTGGTTGCCTGCTTCTCAGTTTTCCAGTTACAGAAGAGTTAATGGGATTATAGGGTATTTTCCCCGTGCTGTTCACTTGTGAGATCCTGAAAGTTATTTATAGCAAAGTTGTAATAAGGCATTTTGAAGATTGGTCAGAGGATAGGAGAAAGGATATCAGCTTGGAGCCCTTACAAAGAAAATATTTTCCCAGAGGCAACAATCAAATGGAAAGAAACAAGTGACAGAGGCAGTGGCTACCACCTTCTGCTTCAGGAAAGCAAAGTACTCTACAGAGGAATAAGAATCTGCCTTTGAGTTTCCTATGTCATTCCACTGATTATAGCAGGGGCATAAGGCACATATAATCTCAGCTTAGATAATTTTGTTAGTTCCCAAATGTTAACCAAAATGAATAAGGCTTCATCTGAATAATGAAAGTGCTGTGTAATTTGCTAATATTTACCAGCTGTGACAGGTGGGAAAACATTTAACAATTGCAAGCAAACAGGTAGAAGAATAATGCTGGTACTTGCATCCAATGAACCTCATCTACGGTATAAGTGAAACTCAGAAAACCAAATATTGTAGTCAAGAAAAAGTAGGGATTTATATAATGTTTATGTAAACTAATCTGATGTATACTTGTGTTTAAATATAACGAGTTTGGTGAACTATTCATGTGCGAAAAGTAAATATAATGAGCTTGGTGAACTATTCATGTACATAAAATTAAAGAACATGTTTAACATTGCTTTGCATGTATTGTTCCATTAGGAGCAAATATTTCAATAGTTCTATCCAAATAACTACATTCCAAAAGCAAATTGAGATATCATGTAAAAAATAATATGTTAAAAATGACATTACAGAATTAATTAAAATATTTAGAAAAGTGACAAACATATTAGAAAAGTGACAGATCTGTAAGTTGTATAGAACCGAATTTTTCACTGCTTTTCTCTTTATTTAGCCATTTACAATGGCAACATAATTTCAAAACATAACAGTCCTGGGCTTCATCTACTGCAGATTGATGCTGTTCCCTCAATTTACTACTCCTGCAATGCTAAGATATACCAGCTCTTACACCTTCTTTGCTTTGTAAATCTCTATGGGAGGTGAAAGGCACTGGTGATTAAGTCTCAGCAAGTCAAGAAACATGATTGTTTGTATTTCTGATTTAACTATAACATTATAGATGGCTTTCATCAAAGATAGCTGATTTGCAAGACCTGCATATATACATTACTAGCTACTAGCTAAGAGCTGAAGCCTGTGTAAATTACTTAGAAAACTAAGAAATATCAATGGCTATTCATGGAAAATATTATGGATTAATGCAAAAAGATATAGAAATATAAAATAATAGCATCATAAAGTAAATGATCCCTCGGTGTTTGGCCCTATTTCTAATAGATAAGTATAAACAACAAACAGCACCAGGCTTTAACCAGAGTCCAAAGTTTCCATTTTAAATTGAGAATAATCACAGTTTGGATTTCTGTGTAAGGTATCTCCTCAGGGATTTGTGAAGCTGACAAAATAAGAAATACAAGTTTATAGTCCTGATTTGACAACTTACGCCCTCACACACTCCCAGGCTCACAGTCACATGTTGGCACACTCACGCAGCCCAACACTGAACTGTGAGCGGGCACAGTTCAAGCTGTTGTGCCACAGCTACAACAGCCTTTCAAGAACCAGGGCTGGTTCTTTAAAGTGGCATTACGTCAGTAATGCCACTAGCCATCCCACTAGGCATCCCAATTCAGTCTTCTGTTTGGGAGTCAGATGAAGCCAATGTAAAAATTACTTTCTAAATTAAAAATAGGTAACAACTTCAAAGAACAGGTTTCTTATCATTTACTTCGGTGACAATAAAAGTTTTGAGATTTGAGCTAGCAATTTGTTTGGCAAAGTTTTCTGTTTGCTGCAGAAAGATTTCTTGCAGATTTGTTTCTAGTCCACAATTACTCAACCATACTTTTATCCTTCCCTAAGAATTCATATCTCAAATTCTCATTTCATTTGCATGACTGCTGACCATTATTCAGCTTTTCTAAAGATAAGAGGATTATAAGTCATTTGTGTTTAATCTTGTCATGTACACTTTCAGAGTGAAGAAATGAGAGAGAGAAATCCATAGAACTAAGCTTAGCTTAGATCTTTCTTTTCCAGGAAAAAAAGTGGTGTTTTTTTTTTTCCTTTCAAAGAATCCCAGTTTTAAAAATAAAATACATTCCTTCTTAGTGGAGGAAAAAAATGTATAAACTGCGGTTAAACCTAAAAAAATAAAATAAACAATTAGATCAACTCAATAGTTTTCCTCCCTAAGACAAGTTTTATTTTTTCCAGTCCCCTTGTTATTTGATAACTCAGAAGTCAGCACTCTCCTTACTTTATTAGGCATAAATCTGTTTTTGATTAAAAAAAGTCAGTGTTGTTTATGTTCACATTTTTAAATTCTTGATGAAGTTTAGAGAAAATTAAAACTGCTTATAGGAAATTTTCATTCTCTTCATTAGTCTTCTTATAGTCAACATTTCATACTGGTTGTTTAGGTAATATTCATTGTCCCCTCCAGTCCAAGCAAGAGATTTTCTATATCTACACAAATTTCTGTTATGGACGACACAGTCCCATGTCATTGTATCCTTGATTGACTTACTACCTCAGTTTTAGGGCACTGACAGAAAGGACTCTTGCTATGTGAGCTTAATTTACCTAAATTCATCACGTTGCTATTTAAAAAAAATTATGTATACTTAGTCTTAGAAGGGAATGAATTCACTTTTCTGGTCTGCCCAACTGGATTGTTCGTTCTGATGCAAAATTTCCAGCAAGGTGAGACCTTCTGAGAGTTATAGGCTTCGTAAGCAATATAGGGTTTTCTGTTGAGATATAAGAACATTTTCGAGCAAAGTCAGAACTGTTACATAATGTACTGTGAACATTCAGACAGAGAGGGCATAATAACTCCACTCTATCTGGACTTGATATAAACACCACAAAAGTCAGTCAAGGTTTTAATCTGGAAATTATGTGAAAATTAGAAATATTTTTATTTCAAATATATTGATGATGAAATAAAACTGAAATTTACTATTCCTACCAATCAAAAAAAAAAAACCAGAATGATTGATTGAATGTTCTTCATTGATAAAAAAAAGATTTTTTTCATTTCTCATAAATCCACATAGGTTATTGATGGCAATGAAAATAACTATGCTCAAATAAATTAGAACAGTGCCATCAATAGTTTATGTAAAATGTTTTTATCAATCTATGCCTAAAGATTAGAAAGTATCTTTATGCTCCATCTCTGGATCACTTTTTTGGGTTACTTCTACCGCTTGGAAAGAGACTGTAAACAAACTGGATATACACAATTTAACCGTACAAAGCAATTATTTATTGGCTAATGCACACAACTGACAGCTTGGGCTAATGAGTTAGTATAATATTAACATGCTCACAACCCCTGATGGGAGACCCAATGAGCCTTTGTTCTTCAGGCAGTCCTCAATCAAGTGAAGACGAGCCAGGCTCTATGAGGGTTCTTTAGGCCAGACAAATCCTCAAGGTTGCTGAGTTGCCATCTTCTAGCAAGATGGGGTTTTATTCTTAGGGTTATGTCACTATTCCTCTTAAATACTTGAGCTGCTAACTATTCTGATCTCAATAATTACACTTCTGTCTCTAATTTTGCTGTTCTTGCATACCTTTAGCACACACACTTTCTCACACCTTAATAACAGTTAGAGAGACCAGGGAGAAGAGTTTGGGGCAGGGCACAACAGTGGCTGGTGGCTCCCTGTGAGCTGGGAACATCAGGGGCTCCCTGGGGTTGCAGGGCAGGGCCTGGCAGCCAGGGACGTGGGCCCACAGCTGGGGGTCAGGACTAGGCCTGGTGAAGGTAGCGTTCGATCACAGATATCTGAGCCCTTGGGCTGTAGATTAAAGCATTCGTGGAATTAAATTGGATTTGTTTAAACCAGAGATGTATTCAGCAAAAAGGCCTACTATTTTCTCTTTTCTTTATTTGTGTTCTAGCCCTTTCAGGATAATTATGCAACAAAGCAAAATAAAATTACTGTTTTTAAAAAAATTGTCTTTGAATTACAAAGCTGGTATTTTTGGTGAGACAAAAAATAGTTTTGATGATAAATAGAGATGATGAGAAACTTCAGTTCAGTAAGTAAAAAATCTAGACAATGTTTTTCAATATCTTGTGTTCAGCATTATGTACAAAACCCCCTGTCGTGGTTTAGCCCCACTCGGCAACTAAGCACCACGCAGCCGCTCGCTCACCCTCCCCCTCCCCGGTGGGATGGGGGAGAGAATCGGAAGGGCAAGAGTAAGAAAACCCACGGGTTGAGATAAGAACAGTTTAATAATTGAAATAAAATAATAATAATAGTAATAATAATAATGATAATAATAATAATAATAATTGTAATGAAAAGGAGAACGAGAGAGACAAACAAAACCCAGGGAAAAGAAAACAAGTGATGCAACCGCTCACCACCCGCCGACCGACACCCAGCCAGTCCCCGAGCAGCGATCGCTGCCCCCCGGCTAACTCCCCTCGGTTTATATACTGAGCATGACATCATATGGTATGGAATAGCCCTTTGGTCGATTTGGATCAACTATCTTGGGCCGTGCCCCCTCCCAACTTCTTGTGCACCTGGCAGAGCATGGGAAGCTGAAAAAGAAAGTCCTTGACTAGTCTAAGCATTACTTAGCAACAACTAAAACATCAGTGTGTTATCAGCATTCTTCTCATGCTAAATCCAAAACACAGCACTATGCCAGCTACTAGGAAGAAAAGTAACTCTAACTCAGCTGAAACCAGGACACCCCCCCACACCCAGAAAACCTCTATAAGCATAAGCCAAAAGATAACTTCCTTACTGTTTCAATCTGTATGTTTCATATGTTTTAAAATACATTTTTCCCTTTCTTTTCCTGGCCTGTGTCTTCACTTTTGAACTCTCTTCATGCCACATTTGGATTTCCTTCTGCCATTAACAATATCCATAATGACTGCATTGACTTTTTCTACCATTTCCCACTTCAAAAGTATGTCACAAAATCGCTGAAGATTGAAATTTCCAAACAATTTCAATCAATCAGTGAAGAACACCTGCTTGTTTTCTTGGTAGAAAAATTTCTAATTAAAATAAGAGAATTGCAGAGTAACATTTAGACAATAGTTATTTACAATGCATTGAAAAATAAATATATAAAATAGGATGTTCTGATGAACCACAATAACTGTATCTGCGACATCTAATTCAAAATGTTACATATGGTAGCAACCATTGCTAAATTATCCATAACTAATTGGCATTGTAATTGTCTTTAATCTGAAATAGACAATTAAACATGTTCTGGACTGTTAACTGGTTCATATTTTAGGTATTCAGCTAATTAGACATTTCCTAAACTATTCATTTTGCATGTGAATAATTTGTGCACTAAAATCATACTGCAATAGAATGTTTTCAGTTCTTCTGATCACTTATGCTATTGAAAAAATCCCCCAAGAAAGGAAATAGAGATACCTCATTCTTATATAGTAATTAAATTAAGTTGTCACCATATATATAGAAAAAAGATAAATAAAGTTAATAACATTTTCTGCTGTGAATAGTCTTAAATGGAATTGAATTTCCTCTGCTTTAATTTACATCAGTGTCTTTCTTCAGACTTCAAAAGACTTGACAAAAAAAATATATTTTGGAGCACAGAATTTTATTTTGTTATACAAACCCTAGCATCAGGACTTTTGGGACAGAGAGAGAATAAAAATACCAAAAGCACCATTTGACCATTTGTACATGTGGGGCTTTCTTTCTTTCTTTTCTTTCTTTTCTTTCTTTTCTTTCTTTTCTTTCTTTTCTTTCCTTTCTTTCCTTTCTTTCCTTTCTTTCTTTTCTTTCTTTTCGTTCACTTAATTTTTCTTTTCCCATCTTCATTATAAACTGTATAAGAAGTAGATAGTGTTATGCAAGTTATACAGAATTTAGGACTGAAATCGTGTTGAAAATCTGTATGTATTTTTGTGAGAGACTAAACATGTCAAATATGGCCAAGTCTCAGTGAAAGCACAATTATTCCATTGTCTTAAATCCCCATAAATGACAGAGTTTTGACCTTGAGGATCAGAAGTGGTGTGGGGCAGTCTGCTCAAAGAATAATATTTGAAGTCTCAAATAAATTTACTTTATAACTTATTTTCAACACTTACATGGAAATTCTTAAAGGTACTTCAAGCAGAAAACCAGGTTTTACCATTGGTGAAGTGAAACCTAAATGTCTCTCCAAAGCTAGAGCAGAGATTTGGGGAATTGGTTAGCCTTTTGCACCCAGATCTTATGAATTAACTCTCGTAAAGATTTGGAAAGCTCTGAGGTTTTCTGCATGCCTTGACAATCACGCATCAACAATGTAGGCAACCTGGTTGCTTTATATATACAAAGTTGCTAGAATAGGTGCCTGTTTTATAGCCAGTTATGACATTGCTGAGTTAACCCCGGTAGGCAGCTAAGCTCCACACAGCTGTTCACTCACTTCCCACAGTGGGATGGGAAAGAAAATTCAAAGGGCAAAAGTGAGAAAACTCGTGGGTTGAGATAATGCAACAAAGCAATAATAAATGTTTAATAAATTAAGCAAAGCTGTGCACACAGGCAAAGGAAAATAAGGAATTCATTCACTACTTCATAATCACAGGCAGATGGTTAGCCATTTCCTGGAAAACATGGGTAATGTTTACTTGGGAAGACAAACGCTGTAACTCTGAACATCTCCTTGCCCTGAGCTCTTATTGCTGAACATGACTTCATATGGTATGGGATATCCCTTTGGTTGGTTTGAGTCAGCTGTCCCAGCTGTGTCCTCTCCCAACTTCTTGTGTACTGCCAGCCTACTTGCTGGGGTGGGCAGCATGAAAAACAGAGACGTCGTTGACACTGTGTAAGCACTGTTTAGCAATAAAAAAAACATTCCTGTGTCACCAACACTGTTTTAATCACAAATCTAAAACATAGCACCATACAAGCTACTGTGAAGAAAATTAACTCTATCACAGCCAAAACCAGTCCATAGCTTAAACAGACAATATTTCTACATCCCTTTTGGAATTAGCTCTAATATTCTGTGAACAAAATTTTCAAAGTGTTCAAGAAATTTAGGAGCCCAAATTCCACTGACCTTTGTTACAGTGAGTTTTATGTTGCCATAGAAAGTCACAGCCAGAATGTAAAACTGAATAAACATTGCAGCTTGACATGTAGACAGTGCGAATACTATTCATGAGGTTTCTTGTAACATATTTTAACATGCAGGTGCTGTTGCATTTAAGGTCCATTTGCTAAGGAATCATGATTGTATCAGTTTGCCTCCATTAAGTATCATTGATCATTTTTCTCCTGATTTGACTATCCAATCCCTCCTTCAGTTGCTACTGTGTTGTCATCCCTAAGTGACTTGTGAATTGAACCACTTAATATGGACCATTTGCTAAGCAGTTCAGCTAATGATTAGACTGCCTGAGCTTTTGCAGATAACTGTGTTGATTGCTTTCATTGTTTATGAAATATATTACAACAAGAAAAATTCTCATGCCTTATTGTAGGAGATCTTTGTGGACACTCTATACTTTATTCAGAGATTTATGTTCAGGGTAAAAGGTTAACTAACCAGCTCTTATTTTCACTTTCTCCTTTTTGGGTTGTTTTAGGTAGAATTGGAAAGAAATCAATCTTCTTTGGAAGTATCAGTAGCCCAGACATTGAATTATAAACTCACATTCCCAAGCCAGTGAGATCCTGCTCACTAATACACAAAGATCGTCACCACTATGACATCACCTGTTATACATAGGTTTGTTTTTATTCTTTTAACACAAGAGTAGTAAACTTTGGACATACATTTGAATTAATACCTTGTACAGAAATGTCCCTTCTCAGTACTACAGTTTAGCCTTTGATTTTCTTATTGCTGTCAATTGTACATTAAGTTTGACTATTGTAAAACTCTTTCTGACAGAATCACTGACGATACCAGCTTCAAACTGCACTACTTCAGCAGTGCCACTGCTACAGGACACTGTAGCATATACACCTCCCTCCACCCCACCAAAAAAAACCCGGTATCTATGCCAGTCTAAACCGTGCAATTCTAAAACCCCCATGCAGTCTGCTCTCAGCTATGGTGCAGTACTGTCATGGTAGCTGGGGATAGGATCAGCACAGGTACCTGATGGACATTCCCAGCTGCCCACCATACTCAAGGATTGAGATTTCTGCCGACCATTGTTACAGACTCCAGTGGCAGCAGAAATGGATGTAAAGTGGGAGATTTAAAGAGAACAGTCAGATGCAACTAAAGACTCCTCCGTTTTCCAGACAAAATTAAATCCCACCATCTAAAAGGTAGGAATAAAATACTTCTATATGGCAGGCTATCAATTTGATTCTCCTCTCCTTTTTCCTCCTGAACCAGGTAAAGCCTTTATTCCACTTCTGAAAACAGAAAAGACACTGGTATTTCCCCTTCCGTCTCGAATGACTGAACACAGTGTTTGCCCTGGTAGTGGCGGCTCCATTTCTTTGGGGAAGAGCACCCTGTGCAGTGTTGTTGCATTCAAAGCTATTTCTATCCTTGTTGCACTCCTACATCCTAGGAATTGGGAAGCAGCTGGACAGTTCTGTTTAATATCTTTATCAATGATCTGGATGAGGGGATCGAGTGCACCCTTGGTAAGTTTGCAGACAACACCAAGCTGGGCGGGAGTCTTGACCTGCTTGAGGGGAGGAAGGCTCTACAGAGGGATCTGGACAGGCTGGATCAATGGGCTGTGACCAATTGTATGAAGTTCAACAAGGCGCTAAGTGCCGGGTCCTGCACTTGGATCACAACAACCCCATGCAACGCTACAGGCTTGGGGAAGAGTGGCTAGAAAGCTGCCCAGCAGAAAATGACCTGGGGGTGCGGGTCAACAGCCGGCTGAATATGAACCAGCAATGTGCCCAGGTGGCCAAGAAGGCCAATAGCATCCTGGCTTGCATCAGAAATAGTGTGGCCAATAGGACTAGGGAAGTGATCATCCCCCTGTACTCGGCACTGGTGAGGCCACACCTCGAATACCGTTGTTCAATTTTGGGCCCCTCACTACAAGAAGGACATTGAGTTGCTGGAGCATGTCCAGAGAAGGGCAACGAATCTGGTGAAGGGTCTAGAACACAAGTCTGATGAGGAGTGGCTGAGGGACCTGAGGTTGTTTAGCCTGGAGAAAAGGAGGCTGAGGAGAGACCTTATTACTCTCTAGAACTACCAGAAAGGAGGTTGTAGTGAGGTGGGTGTTAATCTCTTCTCCCAAGTAACAACCAATAGGATGAGAGGAAATGGCCTCATGTTGCACCAGGGGAGGTTTAGATTGGATATTAGGAAAAACTTTCTTCACCAAAAGGGTTATCAAGTGCTGGAACAGGCTGTCGAGGGAAGTTGTGGAGTCCCCATCCCTGAAGGTATTTAAAAAACATGTAGATGTGGTGCTTAGGGCCATGGTTTAGTGGTGGACTTGGCAGTGTTAGGTTAACAGTTGGGCTTGATGATTGACCTGAATGATTCTATGATTCTGTGATTCTATGAGGGAAGAAGAAAAAGAGACAAGAGAGACCTATCAACAGAGATCCTTTCCTGCCACCAGACCCGGACATCCTAATCAGCTTCCTGGAGGAGTTTAATGAAACACTGAGAACTCCTAAAGCACTAACACTGAGAAATCTTCATGAGTATGTTGTGAATGGTGAAAACCCACTATTAAAATCAGCCAAGTAATTATGTGAGTGCTGACTGCAGGATCAGCCCAGATTTGTCATAAGCACTGTTTAATCTTTTTGAACTTCACATAGGAAGCAGCAGGGAAGTCATATTGATAGCTTCACATTGGCACAGATACTAAAACAAAAACAAACAAACAAACAAAACAAAAACAAAGTAAAAAACAAAAACAAAAAAAAGAGAGAAAAAAACCTCAAGAGCAGCAGAAGGTGGAGGAATCAGGAGGCTTTTATTATGATATTCTCTCCAGACACAAGTTCATTTTTCACATATAATGCTTATATACAAGTAAAATAGATTACAAATCAAACTGAGAGATGAAGAATGAGCATTTCTATGTTATCTCACAGCTTTGCTCATTACCACTTCATAAAAGCTTTACCATAAAGTCTACACCTTCAAAGTATAGCAGACCTACCAAAATTAGGAAGGAGACAGAAATGGAAGATGCCACATCTTGCTTGAATGGTTCCTAACTAGCCAGAAAATATATTCCTCTTAATTGGCACTGAGGTTTTCAAATCTTCAACACAGTGAACAGAATCAAAGTACAATTTTTAACAACTTATGGGATAATGCAAAAAATTATATTTTGGTTAATAAGTCAGTTTATTTAATTCAGCACAAAATTCTATGGACTTCAATAGGGGCAAGGTCTAACCCATTGCCTTCTGATCATTCAATTTATTTAAAGCCTTAAAAATCAAGGACATAAATTTTGCCATTGTTTTTACACTGCCAAGACACACCCCTATCTTTTGTTACATTCATTCTCCTGAAAATGGATTCATGTAATTTTCTGCTCTTGTTTCAAACTTTAAGAAGCATCATCAGAGAATTTTAATATCTAGTTTACACAGTGAAAAATTATTAACTTTTCATATGCTTATTGTATAAACAAGGACATTAGCTTTGAAACTTTCAAAGATTTTATATGCTACCCATTCTCAACATCTTTCTCAGGTTACTGTAACTGTAAACATTTTCATTACATTTCTAGATTGTGATCAACTTTTTCTGATGCTTTAAAAGGATTGTTTCATGGAAAAAAATCATGTGGAAAGAGATCTCTGAGGAGAAATAGACCATAAAAAAGGGAAGAGAAGAAAAATATGAGTAAGATGTCAGCTTGGACAAATGAGATTTTTCAATTGTCTTTCGTTACGTATCATTTTTTATCAAAAATGCAATATTATAGCTTTTAGATATAGTCTTTGCGGTAAACATATACATGCATCCAATTGCTTATATCCTATTAAGAATCAAAAGGATTTGTATACCATAACAATTGCATAACATATGGAGTTCACAGGCCAGTAGTCAGTTTCTCCAATTTTAGTAAAAATGCAAAAGACTGAAAGAGCAAAAGCAAGGGAACACCTTTCTGTCTCACACAATGGGCAAGTTCAAAGATGCTAATATTTTCAGCATTTGAGGATGTCACTCCTTCTCCAGTTGAGGATCTCATTCAATAGATCCTGTCCCATTACTCAGTAGGCATAATTGGGGTTTTTTGACAGAACAGTTTCTGCAACCTGGTACTATCAATTCTGAGGACAAAGGAATAACTTAGTTCCTAAAATATCAGTGTAGAGGGTTTAATACTAATGCATAGTCATCAAGCAATCTAAACCCAGAAAAGAAATATAAGATGATGTTGATTCCTGTGTTTCCATGACTGCATCAGATTTTTACACAAAGAGCTTTACCATAAAGTCTTGCACCTTCAAAGTATAGCAGACCTACCAAAATTAGGAAGGAGACAGAAATGGAAGATGCCACATCTTGCTTGAATGGTTCCTAACTAGCCAGAAAATATTTTTTCCTATCTTACTGAGACTATAGCTGTAACTGTAACCCAAACCTTCAAATTAAAAAACTCTTTCTCAATGAAGAATTTCTTTTTTTTTTCTCTGTCAGGTATAAAAATCATAATTTACTTAGGGCACATGATAGAAATATAATGGAACTTTGATACTTACCACAAATTGAAGTGTGAAAGTCTTCTATCTCCAATATTAGATAGAAAGTAAAGTACCCAGCTTCCCTGGTAAATATTTTAAATAGGAATAATTCTGCTGTCCAGATGAGCAGAGAGCATTGATTACTTCTGTGCTTAAGTTGATTTATCTTCATTCAGATAGAAAAATAAGGGCATTCAGAATCACAATGGTTGATGGCTTCAGCATTCACCTTGGTAAAAATTCTCTGAAGTCACTTAGCCAGATGACTGTCACAGATTGCTTTAGTCCCAAAGATAGCATCTGGCCATGGGCTTTATTTGGTGTTTTCCTCAGGTCAATTTGTGGGTTTGATTCAGGCTATTGACCAGTTCTCTGTATATGAAGCCCACCCTTTTCCAGTCCTCATATCAGGATGCTGTCTCTAAAACACAATATGTTGTGACACACACGAGACATACAAGACACATGCAATTTTTACTAGCTGTGAAAAACAGTAGGTTGTTGTTTCATCCCAGGTAGCTAGTGAAAATTCAGCCTGTGTTAGAGGAATAGCCACTTCCTTATTAGCTGTTGAGCAAAAGCTCTTTTTATAAGCCTTTTGTTGCTAATTAATTGTCGACAATTCTTGCTTTCATTCTTCTTGTTCAAGATGAACATTTATAACAGTGCAGCCTCTCTGATTTTTTTTTTCTGTCTTTTTTTTTGACAGTGATTTCAGGCTCACTTGTTTGTTGTTGGGCCAGTGTTTCCTTCTAGATTTATTTCCCATAAGATATATTTATACAGGCTGGCCATATTTTCCATCACTTTTTTGACTAAGATATATTAATTCTGCTTTTTGTTGCCCTGTTGTTGGCAGAAGTACAGGCTGACAAAAAAATGAGAAGAATATTGTATGTAAACGAACGTGTGGCACACTTTTTCCTTAGTGAAACAATAAGTACTGCTTTTGTCTGAATGCTTTTGCAAAAGTTGTTGCATATGTAGAATGAATATTTGAGACTTCCATGTATCTTTTACTTCACTGATCATTCTTGGGCCTTAATTTTTTTCTTTCGTTTCCACATCTGTGGCCAATACTGTCATGGAAGACAGAGGTCCTATGGCAGGGAGGCTATGCCATTTTCCAAAGATGCAGGATTGCTTAGCCTGTGGAGGAAGTAGGCAAAGCTAAGGATCCCACTTTCTGAGCAAATATTCTAAGCACTAAGCTAAACACTAGACAGTGAGCTGCTTGTGGAAGATGTTGATTCCTGTGTTTCCATGACTGCATCAGCTTTTTACACAAAGATGGCCTCACAGAAAATGCACATATACTATAAAAAGTTCTACCCTCCCTAGGGAGGAGTCATATTTATGACATATGACCACGACCTTGGTCCTGGTCCAGCTTTGACCAGAAAGGGTTGATCAGCCTCACTTCTTTCTCATTGTGTCTTAGTGCATGATAAAATAATGTTATCTTATTCTTGAAATATATAATTTTAATATTCATAGTATAAAAATAAAGGGAAACCAAACCAGTAAATAAAAAATGTACCACATCATTTTCATCTGCAGATACAAAAAAACCCTAGAGAAAATCTTACCAGGTTTAAAATTAGTATATCTATTTCATTTCACACTCATGCAACAAAGCCTTGTTTAGGTATATAAACATAAACTTTCGGCTGTGAAAGTTTAGACATATTGTGCATACGTGTGCACCAATATATATCTTCATTTTTTACATTTGTAAGCAGGCATTTGTATACAACACCACTTTGAAAATGAGCAGCTACATGATAATTTTCTCATTAATTTCAACAGGATCAAGTTAAAGCGCCTAAGGAAGATTCATATCTAAATTACACAGAGAAGCTTCACTTAGTAATAGACTATTCCAAGATAACAAAAATGAAATTGAGTTTGAGATGACAACAGAGGTCCAGGCTGTTCTTCACTTCTTTGGTGACTATTGGGAAAGAGGAAGCTGCAAAAGGAGAGAAGTCAGTGACTGTTATTAGTCAACACTGATTGACAGGGACCTGCTGACCTAACCAGATGAAGTGGACACTAACAAAATCTTTATATTTTTGCAATAGGAAGAAGTTTCTCTTTAGAGGTCTGTCAAGAATATAAAAATACGAAGAAAAAGGATTTGGTATTTGACCAGAGCAAGGTCATTGTCAGTAAAGTAACTTAGGTCAAAATAGTTGTTAAAAAGGCAGTTATCATGGCTAAAAGAGTGGAGGGAAGCACTACTACTAAGAAATGACAAAAAGATGGTGGAATAGCACTTGAACAGATGATGAAAGGCAACAATCAGAACTAAGGAAAAAGCAAAGAAATAGCTACTCTGTACAGCCAAATGATGACATGGGTACATTATCATGAGATCAAATAGCAGAATGAGAATGACAGCTGGCAAAAATCATTATTGAGATATGTCCTCAAAGTGAACAGATTTCTGAAAACTACCTGATGGGGCAGAAAAGGAAATGTTTACTTATGAATACATAGAGCGTCTTGTCTTTCATTTTGAGTTCAACCACTGAGTCCTGTAATTTATTCTATGCTTACTTTGACAACATGCATAAATGATATTGTTGCCAACCTACTAATAGTTCACAGCATTTTGTGAAGTCCCAGAGGACAAACTTTTGAAAGAACAAGAAGTCAGTAGCTGGGAGGGGAAGTATCTTCCAATATAGCTTCATCATTTGCAAAAGACACCTGCTTTTCTTCATATTGAGTAGAAGTAGACTGAAGAGCACAAAGGCAAATCTGCTTTCTTTTCCCTTTAACCGTTGATAAAATTAGAGAAGGTAATGGAAAGGAAGGATAAGGAGCTACTGTACTGGACTGTGAAGCTGAGGGAAAGTCTGCAAGGTCTTATTATTAAATACCAGATATTTGGAGCTCTTAGCAAACCATAAGATTCCTATGTGTAGGACAGCAGCTTTTTTCAGTCCCAATACACACAAAGCTTCTTGATTGAATAAGTCCCAGTTTATAGCGCCAGCATTCCATGTAAAATACCAAATAAAAATCAGAAAAAACATGTTTGTAGGCAACATCTGTCAGGATATTTACAATAAATTCTTTGAGGTCTTTTGTGATTCCCTGATACTGGGTTGAATTCTGAGGTGCTTTCTAATGAAAGGCAAAATGCCATGTAAGCAACATGTAAAAGTAAACAAGGTAAATAGCAAAAAATGTCACTCGGAGATTCAACGGTAGAGGAGAAAACCCTTAGCAGCATTGTCTGATGATATATTGGAATTCCTGCTACCCACAGGCAAAGAAGTTGTACCTAAACTAAAAGAAGATTTAACAGATTTCTTTTGGACAAATACTTGTTAAGATCAGTGATAAACCAAAACAGTTGTCCAGAAATCATTGCTGGGGTGTTCCTACATTGCAAATCAAACTGTCCACTTTGATATAAATTTGACTTGTGAGAAAGTACTTGAACTTTAAATTTCACATGTAGCATAGATTGAGTTCAGAACTGCCTATGGTAGCTGTCTTTATGTGCACCAGGGACTTAATTTATTTGGCTAAACTTAGTTTTAAATCTCTACCATTTGAGATGTCCTGTGGTGTCCAAAGCATCTGCACAGGGCTGCCAGATAGAATAACAGACTTATGGGAGACTTCCATTCTTCTGGAGCCGCAACTAGGTGTCTGAAGTGGCAACCAATGCCTCTTTAAGCAACTGAATCCCTTCTTTAATGTCTAAGCTCCCTTTTTAGACAAAGTGGGCAAAGTCAACAGTTAATGGAACTCAGGAACTGATCCAACTGGCAAGCCTCTGGGGGCAGCATTCAGTTGCCTCAATCTAGATGTAGACCATCATTTAAGACATCTTATTATACCTAAGACATCCACATGAGCTTTTCAGACATGACCCAGGGTTTACAGGCAAACTGTGCCCTATTGGAACCACAGCTGGAAGCCAGCTGGGATAACCTTGGTTATGTCAAATGATGCTAGATATCTCTGTGTGGGCAACTCAGTGAAGCCCTGATTGTTTATCTTAGGTCAGCAGAACTGATCTCTAGGTTCTGCTCATGTATTCACTACATACTCACTGACTATAATGGAAACTTTGATACTGCCTGGCTTATGCGTAGGTACCAAAATTCAGGTGTCTTTGTCACAAATTGTATCCCAAACCAAAATTAGGATAGAGGAATCTCATCATGCAGAGGCGACCTTTTCTTTTTACCATGAGCCTAAAAAATCATGAGAAACTTACCTGAGATAGATTGATATAATATGAACAATGGTGTCTTTAGGGATAAGTCAGTTGTAGGAAAATATATTTGCTAGGTGAGACCTTTCTGTATGTATTATTAACTAATTAATGTAGTTTAATAATATTAACTTACAGTCTTCACATACAAAGATTGAAATTAACTCTGAAGAGTGTAAAGGTAGGTCAGGATATCTCAGCATTATTCAGGTAAGGGAGAAAGTGGAGAAAACAGTTCAGGGTTTTTTTTGTAGTGAACATATTTTAGAATGAGTTTTGAAGGATGAGGAGGTAATGAAGGAGAAGTGGAAGCCTGTTCTATAAACAAGCTGTTTACTTGGCAATTGATACAAGGGGGCAAAGAGAAGGAGGAATGAGATGCATTAAACAACTGGTCATCTAAAACAGATTCTTACCTATTCCTTACTGGAAGAGCTTTAACTCACTTTGGCAAGGAGCAATAGGCTTAATTCCATTAACACTTTAATGCCAGACACAGGTTTTGAATTCCCTTTTTGAGAGTATTTTCTTCTTTCCCTTGATGAGGTAAGAAAACACATATTCTTTCATAGCCTTTGTGTTTCAAACATTGTAGGGAGTGCCCTGTACTGTTAACAATGACTCCCATCTAGAAATCAGATTTTTTGCTTTTTTTTGCTTGACGTCCTGGGGTGACCAGTCTTTTAGGCATGATGAGAAAAACACAGAAAAACAAATATCTTCTTTTACTTCCTCCTGCATACATGCAAAAAACATTAACTGATATTTTCTTGTCAAATGTACCAGGAAGGGCCTGACTATATAATGGCCTTATGGGAAGAGAATTTGTGCAAATTCAGAAGATGCCTGTTTTAAGGAGGTTCAGGAACCCATCTACCACTTAAAACTGACAGGCTGTGCATAAGACACTTCTCTTTTCAACTTTGCAACTATCTAGCAGAAAAATACAATATTTATTATTCCTATGACCAACATGAAGCAGCAGGGTAAGGGAGGAGAAACACTTGTAGAAAGTGTGACAGTGTATCTTATGGTAGGTTGAGATATTTAACTAAGTAAAGGAAGCCTAAGGCTTGATCTGCTGCTCCTAAGAAATTACACTTTTGACTTAGAAGTAGTTGGCTCAAGAACAGAATGTGTATCAAGGAAGACGACTTTAAAGATGCTAAAGTTTGAGATGACAGAAGGAATACAAAGAAGTGCTAAATGTAGAGGAGGAGGAGGATCACTGCACACATTCCTGAAGATAAAATATTCTGAAAATATAGTGGTCATGGGAGAATTTATCATCAGTTGTGAGTTAATACTGTTACTATGTGTTTCAGGAATAATGAACAAATTTCTTGTACTGCTAGTACAAGAAGTACTAGTAGTGAAAGTTACATGGAAGACAATATTCTGGCAACATTTAATTTACATTTTAATGCTGATTTGCTGTGTGAATGCACTCATAGAAGTGTGAAACATCTCTTTACGCTTTTACAAAGATTTACTTGCCTGCATCCAGTAACTAGCTTCCAATTATTCATAACCTCATTACCATCTAACAAAGTTTTCCTTAGACATGTAGACACACTTCAATGATAACTGCTTACATACAACAGAGTTTTGAGGCCAGCTGTTTTGCCTTATCATCATGTCAAATGTTGGAGCCTGCCTTCTTTTCAGTTAAGAAAATGAACTGTTTTTCCTCTGGGTGTATCCTATTTGAGTAAAGTTACTATATTTAAACTAAAAAGAAAGCAGTGGAAGATGAAGGGAACTAATTTCAATTTAAAAGTTCTTTTCCATGGCATTGCAGATATTGCATCTACTTTACTGCAGAACCTAGCATTTCAGTTACCCTAGCCCAAGATTTTTATGTCACTAACCTCTGTACTAACGTGTGATGCTTATGCACAAACCCCGAAGGAAAGTGCAATGCTACATGAAGCCCAAACAGGCCCCCAGCACCAAAGCTAAATTAGAGTTGTGATAAGTCTAGATCACATATCCTTTTCTTATATGCAGAAACTATATCCCAAAAAAGAGATAATATCTTTACCCATTTTCCTGGGATTTTCAAACAGTCAGAGTTCCAGCTCTGAGCAGCTGTTATAAACATGCAGCTAGAAGTCCAAAAGCCCTAGGTAAACAGTCCTTACACAGAGCAATTGCAAATAATGTGCCTAGTAAGTCTGCTCTTGCCATAATACATCAGGCTGACTGTCACATGTGCCTGAACCTGTCAGACTTGTGTATGTACAGCAGCGTCCAAAATATTTCTGTTTACAAAATCATATAAAAAATGTGAGAGACATTCTGATATGTCAAAATAGCCAATATTTTGACACATCAAATATCAATGTCACTTTTAAACAGCCAGTTTTTAATGTGGCATAAATTAGTGAGCATCCATTTAAACAGATATATTATGGTTAGGCCTGGATTCTTCTCAGTTAACGGTAGTTGTATGAAAACAGGTCATCTAGTCTGGGTTAGCTGCTCTGTATAAAGCACCTGTGGATAGGCACCTTCAGCAGGCACTTTATTCTACCTTTCTCTGGCACACGTCTTGTGGTGGAAAGAATTATTCTCTGTCTCACCACTGATTTTTGGGAGGCCTGGTACATACGTAAGTCTATGGGACCTGATGAGATGGATCCCAGACTCCTGAGGGAGTTGGCTGATGTAGTTGCCAAGCCACTTTCCATGATATTTGAAAAGTCATGGCAGTCAGGTGAAGTCCCCCATGACTGGAAGAAGGGAAACTTTGCACCCATTTTTAAAAAGCATAGAAAGGAGGACCCTGGGCATAACCAACCTGTCAGCCTCACCTCTGTGCCTGGCAAGATCATGGAACAGATCCTCCTAGAAGCAATGCTAAAGCACATGGAGGACAGGGAGGTGATTCGAGACAGCCAGCAGGGCTTCACCAAGGGCAAGTCCTGCCTGACTAACCTGGTGGCTTTCTGTGATGGAGTAACTGCATAAGTGGACAAGGGAAAAGCAATGGATGTCATCTATCTGGACTTCCAAAAAGCCTTCGACATGGTCCCCCACAACATCCTTCTCTCTAAATTGGGGAGATATGGATTTGATGGGTGGACTGTTCGGTGGATAAGGAACTGGTTGGATGGTCGCAA